>CAOLHI010006999.1:0-10861 GCA_948474755.1 Ctenosaura bakeri
AAAAATTTTTTCCTTTTAAAACCCCCCCCAAAAAAACCCCGGGTTTTTTTTTTTTTTTCCGGGAAAAAAGGGGGGTTTTTTTTCAATTTTTCCCCCCTTTTTTTTTTCCCCCCTTAAATTTAGGGGTTTTTTTTTTTTTTTGGGGAAAAAGGAAAACCCCCTTTTTTTTAAAAAAGGGGGGGAAAAAATTTTTCCCCCCCTTTTTTTTTTTTAAAAAAAAAATTTCCTTCCCCTTTTTTTTTTAAAAAAAAAGGGGTTTGGGGGGGGAAAAGGGGGGGAAAAAAAAAAAAAACCCACCAAAAAAAAAAAAAGGGGGGGGGGGGCCCCCTTTTGCCCCGGGAAAATTTTTTGGGGGGTTTTTAAAAACCCAAAGGGTTTTAAAAATTTTTTCAAAATTTTCCCCCCCCCTTTTTTTTCCCCCCCTTTTTTTTTTTTTTAAAATTTTTAAAAAACCCCCCCTTTTTTTTTTTTTTAAATTTAAAAATTTTTTTTTAAAAAAAAAAAATTTTTTCCCCTTTTTTAAAAAAAAAAAACCCCCCCCCAAAATTTAAATTTTAAAAAAAATTTTTTTTTTTAAAATTTTTTGGTTTGGGGGGGTTTTTTTTTTTCCCCCCCCCAAAAAAAAAAAAAAAAAAAGGCCTTAAAAAAAAAAATTTTTTTAAAAAAAAAACCTTTTTTGGGGGGGGAAAAGGGGAAAATTTTTAAAAAAATTTTTTTTTGGGGGGGGGGGGGCCCCCCCCCCCAAAGGGAAAAAACCCCGGGGGGGGAAAATTTGGGGGCCCCCCCTTTTTTTTTTAAAAGGGTTTTTTTAAAAAAATTTTTTTCCCCCCCCTTCCTTTTTCCCTTTTTTTTTTGGTTTTAAAAAAATTTTGGGCCCTTTTTTAAAGGGGAAAAAAAAAAATGGGGTTTTTTAAAAAAAAAAGGGGGAAAAACCCTTTTTTTTGGGGGGGCCCCCCCTTTTAAAAAAAAAAAGGGGGGGGGGGCCCCCCCCCCAAAAAAAAAGGGGGGCCCCCCCCCAAAAATTTAAAAAAAATTTTAAAAAAAAAGGGGGGCCTTTGGGGGCCCCCCTTTTTTTTTTGGGGTTTGGGGGGGGGGGCCCCCCCCCCCGGCCCCCTTTTTGGGGGGAAAAAAAAGTTTTTTTGGGGGTTCCCCAAAAAAGGGAAGGGGGGGAAAAAAAAGGGGGGGGGGAAAATTTTTTTTTTTAAACCCCAAAAAGGGGGGGGGGAAAAATTTTTTTTTGGGGGGGGGAAAGGGGGTTTTTTTTTTTTGGGGGGGGGAAAAAATTTCCCCTTTTTTTCCCTTTTCAAAAAAATTTTTTTTGGGGTGTTTGGGGGGGGAAAAAAAATTTTTAACAAATTTTAGGTTTTTTTTGGGGGCCCCAAAAAAAGGGGGAAAAAACAAAAAAGGGGGGGGGGGGGGGGGGGGAAAAAAAATTTTTGGGAAAAAAAAAGCCTTCCCAAATTCCTTTTAAAAAAAACCCTTTTAGTAAATTTTAAAAAAAAAAATTTAAAATTTTTTAGGGGAAAAAAAAAAAAAAAAATTTTTTTTTAAAAAAAAAGGGGTTTTTGGGTTTTTTTTTTAAAAAAATTTTTTAAAAATTTTTTTTTGGAATTCCCCAATTTTTTAAAAAAACCTTTCCTAAACCCTTTAAAAAGGGGTTTTTTAAAAAAAAAGGGGGTTTTCCCTTTTTTTTCCCCCCCCCTTTTTTTTTAAAAAAAATTTTTTGGGGGGAAAAAAAAAATTTTAGGGTTTTTTTTAAAAAAATTTTGGGGTTTTTAAAAAAAAAAACCCCCAAAATTTTTTTCCCCCCCAAACCCTTTTTTTTGGGGGGGAAAAAATTTTTTTTTTTTTTTCCCCCCCTTTTTTTACAAATTTTTTTTTTGAAAAACCCCCCCCCAAAAAAGGGGTTTTTTTTTTTTTTGGAAAAAAAAATTTTCCCCCCCCTTTTTTTTCCATTTTTCGTTTTTTTTTAAAAAAAAATTTTAAAAAAAAAATTTAAAAAAAAAGGGTTTTAACCCCCTTTGGGTTTTTTAAAATTTTTTTTTCATTTAAAATGTGAAAGGGAATTTCCCCCTTTTCCCCCGGGGGGGGGAAAAAAAAACCCCCCCCCTTTTAAATTTTTTTAAAACTTTTTTAAAAAAAGGGCCCCAAAGGGGGGGGGGTTTCCCCCGGGCCTTTTTTGGGCCCCAAAAACCCCCCCTTTTTCCCCTTTTAAAAATTTTTTTTTTTTTTTAAAAAAAAAGGGGGGCCCCCCCCCCCTTTTTTTTTAAAAAAATCCGGGCCCCCCTTTTTTTTTGGGTTTTTTATTCCCCAAAAAATTTCCCCCCCCTTTTTTTTAAAAAAGGGGGGAAATTTTCCCCCCCCCCTTCCTTTTTTTTTTTTAAAAACCCCCTTTTTTTTTGGGGGAAAAAATTTTGGGTTTTTAAAAAAAAAGAAAAATTTTTAAAAAAAAAAATAACCCAAAAAAATTTTTCACCAACCAAAATTTTTTTGGGGGGGTTTAAAAAAATTTTTTTTAAAAAAAAATTTTTTTTTTTGGGGGGAAAAAACCCCAAAATTTGGGGGTTTTTTAAAAAATTTTTAAAAAAAAGGGGTTTTTTTGGGGGGTTTTTTTGGGAAAAACCCAAAATTTTTGGGGAAAACCTTTCTTTAAAGGTTTTTCCCCAAATTTCCCCCCAAAAAAAAAACCCCAAAAAAAAAAGGGTTTTAAAAAAAAAAGGGGGGGGGCCCCCAGGTTTTTTTTTTTCCCCCCCCCAACCCGGGGAAAGGGGGAAAAGGGGGGCCCCTTTTTTTTTAAAAAATTAATTTTTTTCCCCCCCCTTTTTAAAAAAAGGGGAAAAATTTTTTTAAAACCCAAAAACCCCCTTTTTGGATTTGGGTTTTTTTCAAACCCCCGGAAAAATTTGAAAATTTTTTTTTTTTTTGGGGGTTCCCCCCCCGGGGGAAAAAACGGAAAAAGGCCCCCCAAAAATTTTTTTTTCCCTTTTTTTGGGGGGGCCGGGTTTTTTGGGGGGGAAAAAAAAAAGAAAAAAAATTTTTTTTTTTTTTTTTTGGGGGGGGGTTTTAAAATTTTTAAAAAAAAAATTTTTTTGGGAAAAAATTTTTTTTTAAAAAAAAAATTTTTTGGGGGGGGGCAAAAAAACCCCAAAAAAAGGGGGGGGAAAAAAAAAAATTTTTTTAAAAAAAATAATTTAAAAAACCCTTTTTTAAAAAAAAATTTTTTTTAAAACTTTTTTTTTTTTTTAGGAAAAACCGAAAAAAAAAGGGAAAAAAAACCCCCCGGCCAAAGGGGGGGGGTTTTAAAAAATTTTTTTTTTTAATTTTAGCCAAAAAAAAGAAAAGGGGTTAAAAAACCCCCAAAAAACCCCAAAAAAAAATTTTTAAAAACCCCCGGGGGTTCCCCTTTAAAAAAAAAATTTTTTTTTTTTTTTTTTGGGGGGAAAAGGAAAAGCCCGGGGAAAAAAAGGGGGAAAAAGGAAAAGGGGGGGGTTAAAAAAGGGGGAAAAAAAAAACCCCCCAAAGGGGGAAAAAAAGGAAAATTCCAAAAAAAAAAAATTGAAAAAATTTTTTTTTTCCCTTTTTTCCCCCAAAAAAAAACCCCCCCAAAAAAATTTTTTTTTGATTTTAAAAATTTTGGGGGGGAAAGTGATAAATTTGGGTGAAAAATGGTTTAAAAAAAAAAAATTTTTTAAAGGGGCCGGGGGGTTGGGGGAAAAAAAAAAAAAAAATTTAACCCAAAAAACCCCCCCCCCCCCCCAAAAAAAAAAAAAAAAAAAACAAATTAAAAAAAAAAAGGGGGGGGGTTTTGGGAAAAATTTTTAAAAAAAGTTTTTTTAAAAAAAAAAAAAAACAATTTTGGGGGGGGGTTTTTTGGGGGGGAAAAAAAAAAATTTTTGGGTTTTAAACCCCTTTTTTTTTGGGGTTTTAAAAACCCCCCAAAAATTTTTTTTAAAAAAGGGGGGGCCCCAAAAGGGGGGGGCCCCCCTTTGGGGGGGTTTTGGGGGAAAAAAAATTGGGTTTTTTTAAAAAAAAAGGGAAAAATTTTGGCCTTTTGGTTTTAAAGTTTTGGGGGGGGGCCCCCCCCCCCCCCCGGGGAAAAAATTTTTAACCGGGGGGAAAAAAACCAATTAAAACCCAAAAAAAATTTTTTGGGGGTTGGGGGGGAAATTCTTCCAATTTTAAAATCTTTTAAAAAAAAAAAAAGGCCCCCCTTTTTTTTTTTTCCCCCAAATTAAAAACCCCCCGGGGGGCCCCCCCTTTTTTTTAAAAACCCCCTTTTTCCCCCCTTTTTTTTTTGGGTTTTTACCTTTTTTTTCAAAAATTTTGGGGGGGGGGGGGGGGGAAAAAAACCCCCTTTTTTTTTTAAATTTTTTAAAAAACCGGGGTTTTTTTAAAAACCCTTTTCCCAAAACCCCCAAAATTTTTTTTTAAAAAATTTTAAAATGAAAACCCAAAAAAAAACCAAAAAAAAAAAAAAGGGGGGAAAATTTTTTTTAAAAAAAAAAAGGGCCCCCCTTTTTTTAAAAAAAAACCAAAAAAAACCCCCAAAAAAAAAAAAAATTTTTTCCCCCCCCAAAAAATTTGGGGAAAAATTTTTTTTTTTTTTTTTTTTTTAAAAAATTTTTTTTTAGGGGTTTTTTAAAAAATTTTTTTGGGGGGGGGTTTTATAATTTTTTCCTTTTTAATTTTTAAAAAAAAAGGGGAAAAAAAAAAAAAAAAATTTTTTTTTTTTTTTTTTTTCCCCTTTTTTTTTTTTAAAAAAAAAAAAAATTTTTTTTTTTCCCCCCCCCCTTTTGGGGGGGAAAAAAAAAAAGGGGGAAAAAATTTTTAAAAAAAAAAGGGGGGTTTTTTTTTTTTTTTTTTTTTTAAAAAAAAAGGTTTTTCCCCCAAAAAAATTTCCCCTTTTTTAAAATTTTTTTTTTTCTTTGGCCCCCCCGGCCCCAAAGGGAAAACCGGGGGGTTTTTTTTTGGCCCCGGGTTTTTTGGAAAACCCCCTTTTTTTTTTTAAAAAAAAAAAAAAAAAAAACCCCCCCAAAAACCCGGCCCCCAAAAAAGGCCCTTTTTTTTTAAAAACCCCCCCCTTTAAACCTTTGGGGGAAAACTTGGGGGGGGTTTTTTTCCCCGGGGGGGGGAAAAAAAAAAACCCCTTTTTTATTTTTAAAGGGGAAAAACCCTTCCCTTTTAAAAAAATTTTTTTTTTTTCCCCGGGGGGGGTTTTTTCCCCCCCGGGGCCCCCCCCCCCCAAAACCCGAGGGCCTTTTTTTTTTTTTTTTAAAAAAAATTTTTTTTTTTTTAAAAAATTTGGGGGTTTTTTTGATTTTTTTAAAAAACCCCCAAAAAAGGGGGGGAAAAACCCCCTTTTTTTTTTTATTTTTTTTTTAAATTTTTTTTTCCCTTTTTTTCCCCCCCCCCGGGGCCAAAAAAAAAAAAAAAAAAAAAATTTAAAAAAGGTTTTAAAAAAAAAAAAAAAAGGGGGGCCCCGTTTAAAAAAATTTAAAATGGGGGGGGAAAAGGGGGTTTTTTTTGGGGCCCCCCGGGGGGAAAAAAAAAACCCCCAAAAAAGGGCCCCCCCCTTTTGGAGGGGGTTTTAAAAAATTTTTTTTTGGGGGGGGGGGGTTTTGGGGGGGTTTTTTTCCTTTGGGTTTTGGGGGGTTTTTTTTTTGGAAAATTTTTGGGTTTAAAAAAAAAAAAAAAAAGGGGGGAAAAAAAAAAAAATTTTTTAAAAAAAAACCCCCCAAAAAAAAATTTTAAAATTAAAATTTTTAAAAAACCCAAAAAAGGGTTTTCTTAAAATTTTTTTTAAATTTTTTAAAAAAAATTAAATTTTTTTAAAATTTTTTTTTTTCCCCAAAAAAGGGGGGCCCCGGGGGGGGGCCCCCCCCCCCGGGGGCCCTTTCCCCCTTAAAAAAAAATCCAAATTTTTAAAAAAAAAAAAACCCGGGCCCCAAAAACCAATTTTGGGGGAAAAGGGAAAAAATTTGGGGGGGTTTTTTTCCCCCCTTTAAATTTTTTCCCCCCCCTTTTAAAAAAAAAAAAACCCCTCCCCAAAACCCCCCCCTTTTTTTGGCCCTTTTTTTTTCCCCCCCTTTTTTTTAAAAAAAATTTTTTTTTTTTTGGGGGGGGGGGGGGAAAAAAAAAAGGGTTTTTAAAAAAAAAATTTTTAAAAAACAAAACCCCTTTTTTGAAAAAAAGGGGGGGAAAAAAAAATTTTTTTTTTGGGGTTTTTAAAAAAAAGGGGCTAAAAATTTAAAATTTTAAAAAAAAAAAAAAACCTTTTTAAAAAAAAAAGGGGGGGTTTTTTTGGGGGAAAAGGGGGGTAAAGGGGGGGTTTTTTTTTCGCCGGTTTTGGGGGGGGTTTTGGGCCCCCTGGAAAATTTTTTTTTTCCCCCCCCCTTTTTTTTGGGGGGGAAAAAAAATTTTTTTAAATAAAAATTTTCCTTTTTTTTTTTTAAAAAAAATGTTTTTTAAAAAAAAACCCCAAATTTGGGAAAGGGGAAAAATTTTCCCCCAAAAGGGGGCCCCCCTTTAAAACCCCCCCTTTTTTCCCCCTCTTAAAAATTTTAAAACCTTTCCCGGATTACCCCCCAAAAAAAAAATTTTTGGGGTTTTAAAAAAATTTTTTTAAAAAATTTTGGGGGGGGCAAACCCCGGGGGGGGGTTTTTTTTGAACCCCGGGGAAGGGGGAAGGGGTTTTTCCCCCCTTTTTGGGTTAAAATTTTTTTTTTTTGGGGGTTTTTTTAACCCTTTTTAAATTAAAAAAATTTTTTAAAAAGGGGGGGGAAAATTTTTTTTGGGGAAAAAAAAATTTTTTCCCAAAAGGTTTTCCCCCGGGGGGGGGGGGGTGGGGGTTTTCCCCCCTTTTTTTTTTTTTGGGGGGGGGGGGAAAAAAAAAAAAAGGGGGGCCCCCAAAATTTTTGGGGGGTTTTTTTTTTTTAAAAAAAAAATAAAAAAAAAAAAAAACCCCCCAAAAGGTTTCCCGGGTTTTTTTTTTGGGGGTTTTTTTTAAAAAAAATTTTTTTGGTTTAAATTTTTTTTTTTAAAAAGGGGGGGGTTTTTTTTTTTTCTTAAAAATTTGGGGGGTTTTTTTTTGGGGTTTTTTGGGGGGGTTTTTAAAAAAAATTTTAACCCCCGGGGTTTTTTTTCCCCCCCGGGGGTTTTTTTGGGAAGGTTTTTTGGGGGGGAAAAATTTTTTTTTTTTAAAAAACCCTTTTTTCCCCCTTTTTCCACCCCCCCCCGGGGGGGAAAAAAAGGGGGGGGGGGTTTTTTTAAAAAAAACCCCAAAAAAAGGGGAAAAAACCCTTTTGGGAAGGGAAAAAACCCCCAAAAAACCCCCCTTTCCCCCCTTTTTTTTTAAAAAAAAAAAAAAAATTCCCCCCAAAAGGGAAAATTTCCCCCCAAAATTTTTTGGGGGGGGGCCCCCCAAAAAAATCCTTGCCCTTTTCCCCGGGGCAAGGGGGGCCCCCCCCCAAATTTTTTAAAAAATTTTTTAAAAAGGGGGGCCCCCTTTTTTCCCCCTTTAAAAACCCCCCCCTTTTTTTGGTTTTTTAAAAAAAAATTTTTTCCCCGGAAAAAAATTTCCCCTTTGGGGGGAATTTTAAAAAAACCCCCCGGGGGGGGAAAATGGGACCCCCCCAAAAATTTTTTTTGGGGTTTTTTGGGGCCCTTTTTGGGGGGTTTTGCCTTTTTTTTTTTTTCCCCCCTTCCCCTTTTTCCCCCCGGGGTTTTTCCCCCCCTTTTTTGGGGGGGGTTTTTTTCCCTTTTTTGCCCTTTAAAATTTTTTTTGGAAAATTTTTTTTGGCCCTTTTCCCCCAAAAAAAGGTTTTAAAAAAAACCCCCGGGGGGGGTTTTTTTTAAATTTTTTTTTTTTGGGGGCAGGTTTTTTCCCCCCCCCCAAACCCCAAAAAAAAAATTTTTAAAAAGGGGGGGCCCCCCCCTTTTTAAAACCCAAAAAAGTTTTTTTAAAAAAAAATTTTTTTAAAATTTTTCCCCTTTTCCGGGGAAAATTTTGGGGGTTTTTTTTCCCCTTTTTCCAAAACCCCCCAAAAAACCTTTTTTTTTAAAAATTCCCTTTTTTTTTTTTTAAAAAAATTTTTTTTTTGTTGGGGGGGAAAAAAAAAAAAAAATTTTTTCCCCCTTTTTTTAAATTTTTCCCTTTTTTTTTTGGGGGGTGGGTTTTTTTTTTTTTAAAAAAAATTTTTTTTTTCCCCCCCTTTTTTTCCTTTTTAAAATTTTTTTTCCTTTCCCTTTAAAAATTTTTTAACCAATTTTTTTTTTTTTTAAACCCCCAAAAAAAAAAACCGCTTAAAATTCCCAAAAAAATTTTTTTTTTTTTTTCCCAAAATTTTTTAAAAAAAAATTTTTTTTTTTTTTTAAAAAAGGGGCCCCCCCTTTTTTTTTTTTTAAAAACCCCCGGGGCCCCTTTTTTTTTTGGGGGAAAAAAAAAAAAAGGGGGAAAGGTTTTTTCTTTTTTTTTTCAGGTTTTAAAAAAAAAACCCCCCCCAAAAAAAAAACCCCCTTTTTTTTTTTAAATTTTTTTTTTCCGGGGGAAAAAAGGGGGGGCCCCCGGGGCCCCCTTTTTTTTTTTTTTTTCCCTTTTTTAAGGGAAAAAAAACCCCCCAAAAAATAAAGGGGGGGGAAATAAAAAATTTTCGCACCCTTTTTCCTTTCCCCTTTTTAAAATTTTTTTTAAAAATTTTTTTAAAAAAAAGGGAAAAAAATGCCCCTTTTAAAAATTTTTTTTTTTATTTTAGGGAAAAAAGGGGGGGGTTTTTTTTCCCCCCCCCCTTTTTTTCCTTTTTTGGCTTTCCCAAAAATTTTTTCCTTTTTAAAACCGGAAAATGGGGAAAAAAAATTTTTTTAAAAAAAAAAAAGTTTTCAAAATTTTTTTTTTTAAAAAAAAAATTTTTAAAAAAAAAAAATTTAAAAAAAAGGGTTTTAAATTTTTTAAAAAAAAAAAAAAGTTTTAAAAAAAAATAATTTTCCAAAAAAAAAAATTTAAAAAGGGGTTTTTTAAAAATTTAAAATTTTTTGGAATTTTTTCCCCCCTTTTTTTTTTTTTTTTAAGTTTTAAAAAAATTTTTTCCCCAAAAAAAAAAAAATCCTTTAATTAAAATTTTAAAAGTTTTAAAAAAAACCCCCCGGGAATTTTTTTAATTTTTTTCCCCCCCCCCCCCCCCCGGGGGAAAAAAAACCCCCCCCTTTTTTGGGCCCTTTTTTTAAAAAAAAAGGGTAATTTTTTTTTTTAAAAAAAAAAAGGGGGGGAAAAAAAACCCGGGGGAAAAAAAAAAACCCAAACTTAAAAAGGGGGGGTTTCCCTTGGGGCCCCAAAAAAAAAGGGGGCTTTTTGGGGAAAAAAAAAAGAAATTTTGGGTTTTTGGGAATTTTTTCCCCCAAAAAACCCTTTTTAAAAAAGGGAAAAAAAACATTAAAAAAAAAAACCCCCCCAAAAAAAAAAAAATTTTTAAATTTTTTTTTTTTTAAAAAAAAAATTTTTTAAAAAACCCCTTTTAAAAAAAATTTTAAAAAAAAAGGGAAAAAAAAATTTTTTAAAAATTCCCCTTTTTCCCCCCCCCTTTTTTTTTTTCCCCCCTTTTTTTTTAAAAAAATTTTTTTTAAAAAAAAAAAAAAATTTAAAAAAAATTTTTTCCCCCAAAAAACCCCCCCCAAAAAGGGCCCCCCTTTTTTTTTTTTAAAAAAAAAAGTTTGGGGGCCCCTTTCTTTTCCCTTTTAAAAAAGGGTTTTTTTTTTAAAAAAAAATTTTTTTTTTAAATTTAAGGTTTTTGGGGGAAAAAAAAAATTTAAAATTTTTTTTTTTTTTCCGGCCCAAAAAAAAATTTTTTTGGTTTTCAAATTTTCAAATTTTTAAAAAAATTTTTAAAAACCCCCCCCGGGAAGGGGAAAAAAATTTTTTAAAAAAACTTAAAAAAAATTTTTTTTTTTTTCCCCTTTTAAAAAATTTTTTTTAAAAAAATGAAAAAATTTTTCCCCCCGGGGGTTTTTTTTTTTGGGTTTTGGGTTTGGGGGTTGGTTTTTTGGGCCCCGGGGGGGGCCCCGCCTTTTTTTCCCCCCTTTTTAAAATTTTTCCCCTTTTCCCCAAAAAATTTTTGGGGGAAAAAAAAAAAAAGGGTTTTTTTTCCCCCCCCCCTTTTTTGGGAAAAAAGGGAAAATTTTTTCCCCTTTTTAAAAAAAAAAAAAATTTTTTCCCGGTGGGGGGGGCCCAAAATTAAAAAAGGGGAAAAAAGGGGTTTTTTTTCCCCCCAAAACCCGGGGGAAAAAAATTTTTTCCCCCCCAAAACCCCCCCGGGGGGGGGCCCCCCCTTTTTTTAACCCCCCGCCCCCAAGGCCTTTTAAGGGTTTTTTCCCCCCGGGGGGGGGCCAAAAAGGGGTTCCCCAAAAAGGGAAAAAAAAAAAATTTTTGGGGGGGGGGGGGGGGGTTTTCCCCCCCAGGTTTTTAAAAAAAGGGGGGGTTCCCCCCCTTTTTTTTGGGAAAATTTTTTTGGGGGCCCCCCCCTTTTTTTGGGGGGGGCCGGCCCCCAAAAAAAAAAAATTTTTGGGGGGGCCCCCCCAAAAAACCCCCCCAAAAAAGGAAATTTTTTCCCCCCTTTTTTTTAAAAAGGGCCCCGGGGGGGTTTTTTCCCCCCCCCCTTAAAAAAAAGGGGGGGTTAAATTAAAAAATTTTTTAAAAAAAACCCCAAAAAAAAAAAAAAAGGGCCCCCAAAAAAAAATTAAAACCCCAAAAAAACCCCCCCAAAATTTTTTTTTTTAAAAAAAATTTTTGGGAAAAAATAAAACCCCTTTTTTTTTCCCCAAAAAAAAAGGGGGGTTTTTTTTTTGGGGAAAAAAAAAAATTTTTTTTAAAAAA
>CAOLHI010007000.1:0-19728 GCA_948474755.1 Ctenosaura bakeri
GGAGATGGGCAAGAGAGAGGAGAAAGACCTGGTTTTGACCTTGGCTGCCCAGTCTCCCTGCCCCTGCCTCGCCCCCCCCACAGACACACATTTTAATATTTGAAATGTTTCACTTTTGCAAGGGTCCTCTGCCCCTAACTCTCGTGAGAGTGGAGGGGCAACTGTAATAATATATATTTACAATCATGCAGGGCACGCCCACACGCCAGCGTATTCCTTGGGGTACAGCAAAATCAAGGTTTGCTTTTTGGATATTTTCCCCCAAATATTTTGAGCGGTGGTTGGTTGAATCTGTGGATGCAGAACCCATAGATTTGGAGGGCTGACTGTGTCGCCAGGGTTGCGAAGGTCCTCCCACCAGCGCTCAAGATTGGGGCACAGTAGGGTGCCATTTTCTCTCCCCTTCTGCCAGGCAGCAAGGCAGTGATAATCACCAGCGGGATCCCGCTTGCCATTTCTCTTTGCAGCCACACTCACCAAAAGACAGGTTTGATTAAAAATGGAACACCCAATGCAATATAACGTGTCTAAATATTAAAACAGCTAAACAATTCAGTTATACAGTAAAAGACTAACTGAACGTTCCTTTGAGTAAAGTTAAAATTATTCTGTCCTAATTGATCTAGTAAGAATTTGCAGATTAAAATGCTTAGCTACCTGCTCTGCAAAAAAAAAAAAGGTAGGAAACTGTAAGCAACTCTGAGCAAAATAATGAAGAGAATGGCTTGGGAAAAGCTGAAAACTGATAATGTTAAGTATCTAATATAGTATTTTTAAATATTTTTTTATTAATTTAATATAAAAAATTATAATTAATATTTTTTTCCCTCTTAGATTGTATTCTTAATGGAAGACTACCCGTAAGATGAGTCTACTCACACCCAAAAGCCATGGCTGTGCGTCACAGGACATGAACTCCCTGAAAAAAACTTTCTGAATTCTAAATTTCAGGTAAGGTTCCACGTACCACAAAGTCTGGGCTGATGTTGTTATATTTGCACCTCTGGAAATGTTTGCACTTGGCCAAATATACAGCTCAGGTGACCGTCCTGTTGAGTCTGGTTGCTGTTCTCAACTGCGATAGACTTCATTGGCTCAATGGGGAATTTACAAAGAGTTGCCTTTCCACCCAATCATTGCTTCAGTAGCCCTGCTTTAGTTAGGAGCGGCTGTTGGATATAGTTCATGAGTGGGTAGGCATCACATGAACCGCTAGGTATATTTTGGCCTCCTCACTGACTGCCCTGCTGGGCAGGGGTGAAAAACTTCCAAGGTTCTCAGGGTCATTTTGCCCGTCTTCAATAGTGCCCCGTGGCTTCCATGCCTGTGAAGCGGTGAATCCACTCCAACCAGCACAAAAGAAGCTATATTTGAGGTGGTGATGTTGAGGTGGAATCCGGGATGCTTCCTTGGAGGCAGATTTTGTGCTGCTTCCATTGACCACCAATACAGCAGTGAAGTGTGTCGGTTTTGGGTGCCAAACAAAGTCTTGGGAAGGCCTGGGATTGCAACCTGGGATTGCCCCCGGACACAGCTCTCCCCTTTTCCTTTCTCCCCTGCTCTCACTTCTGGGAAAGGAACCGGCAGTAACAACAAGCACCATCAACCCCAAGGCCTCAAAGAAGGGTCGGTTCCAGCCCAGCCTTCTCTCCCAGCTCATGTCGTGGCTTGAATGCCTGCTTGTTAGCACTGGTTGCAATGACCCCAGTAACAGCCAACGCAGAGAACATTTTCACAGCATGCTTCCAAGCAAACACAGCGTAGGGGCACGTCCCATTGTCCACAGGCCCTCAAAACACCCCTGTGAAGTGAGGCTACTGCCATGATTCCATCCCATGGAAACCTAGGATTTGTAGTTTGGCAAGGTCCTTAGAATTCTCTAGCTGACAAGGTCTCAACCTTTGGTCATCCTCCATGTGTTTTTGACTTCCACTCCCAGAAGCCCCAGCCCGGGTAAATGGTGGTCCATGGATTCTGGCTGCTGAAATTGCAAAAGCTGAGAACCACTGCTCTTGTGCACTGTCCTGAACATCTGGCAGAGAAACCAAACTACACATCCCAGGATTCTATAGGATGGAATGCTGCCAGTCAAAGTATAATTGAACTGCTATAATGAGGTAGTGCAGATCGAGCTCTGGTTACCCGGTGGTGTTCCCATCATCCCTATGCTGCAGATGACAGATTCAGAAAGAAAGGAAGGTTAGAAGTAGGGAGGTAAGTCTTTGATTGCTTCACTCTTGCATGTGAGGATGAATTGTTTTCTCCCTGCTGTGGAAGAAAATGACTCTTTCTTCTTTTTTAAAAAAATATTTTTATTAAAGCATATATTGGATATCTAAAACAACATGCAAAGGATTAAAAAGACATACAACAAACAAACAAACTCAAACAACAATTCCTGAACAGTTTTCTCCTTGTATTGTCTCTGTATTCACACATCCTGAAGTGTTTTGGGAAATTATAGTGCATATGTATGTATGTATGTATATATATATATTTGCATGGAAATCAAAATACAAGTGGGATTTTTCTACCAAAAATGCTGTGTGTGTGTGTGTGTGTGTGAATATTTTCTGTGCAAACCCATATTTTCTGTGCAAAAAGCACCTTCTAGCATCTTGTTTCATATTTATGAGATGCTAAGCTAGATTTATGATCTTCTAACTTTTGGGATTCATGTTTGTAGTTGTTAATAACTGGATGTGACCCCAAAAACGTGAGGAGCTTCAGATCAGAGTGCAGGGAAATGGTGGCTGCAATGTTCTCCCAATTGTGAGCTGCATTGAGACAAGTGGTTGTGGCAGGACGCCGAGGAGATCTCTCCAGCTGCCTGTCTCAGTGCACCCAGAGGCTGAGAGAGCACTGCTGCAACTCTCATTTTCCAGTGCCCGGAGCAGCAACACATCAGAAACACTTTTGGTGGAGCGCTACCTGGCTTAAGAGGCAGGTTTGCCAGAAATTGCTCTGACGATGGATGTCCAGCTTCAAACAAGATTCAGGGTTCCTGAGTCTATGGAAGCAAGAAGTATCTGGTATCAAAACAGTCCAGGATTGAGAAAGCAATAAATCAGAGATGGGTTTCCTGGGAGTCATGGTAGCTGAGTTGTTAAACAATCCAAGGGTCATAAATCTGTTGGATGCACTTGCACGAGCAGAGCTGTTGAGAGGAAGACTGAAGTTATACTCAATGGGGGGGGCCTCGGATGTGCCCCCTCCTCATATAGGCAGCATGCTCGGCCCGAGGCCCTGATCCCAAGCAGTATTTGGGGAGAGCATAGGACGGCTGTCTCCTCCCAGTGCCTTGATTGCAGTTTCCCACTCCTTCTGGGGGGAATGGTCTGGGCCAGACACCCAATCCTCTGCCTTTCTTTGGGACTGGGAGGCTTCTCCTCCAGCTTCTCTTCCTACGCTGAACCTGACCTGGCCTGCTGAACCAAAGGAGGACTTGACTGGCCCGAGGAGTGTCTGTGGCCACACATCCAAAGGTAGCTGTTTGTTTGTCTTCATCAGAAGATGAACTCCCAGTGGCTGGGGAATGACAGCGGAGCTCCATCATCATCGTTGCATCTGACAAGGCAGGATCTTGGTTAGTCTTCCCAGGGACATCTTTGGCTTGTTTTGTGCTGCCGGTCTCCAAAGGGCAAAAGACATTCCAACAAAGAAAACTGACATTTTGTTTTATCTCCTGCTTCTTTGAAGTCCTGAAGATTAGAATGGATGAAATATGAAGGCCAGGGTCTCCGGCGGCCAAACACTGTGGAGGATCTCTGAATGCAAAACCAAGATGGATTCTAGTTCTAATGATTCACAGCCACCTTCTTGAATTATTGCAGGGCTGGGCAAAGTGTGGACCATCCCAAGGTTGTTTTGAGGCCTCAGGCACTGTTTCTGTGGGGTTTTTTGGCCCCTTTTGTGGAATTCCTGGGGCAGAAAATTGGAGTTCGGACCAGTTGTCCACCCTCGATCTAACAGACACTTGAATCATGGAAGACAAGCACATTTTTCATTGTCTCTTAATGCCTGGAAAGGTTCTTTGTTTGGAAATGGGGAGTTTGGGCTTGGCACGCAGACTCCCAGTAGCTTTCTTCCTCCCTCCCGTGCATCTTCATCCCATCCTCTTCTCTTTTGACCATTGCTAAGGAGATCCTTTCTTGCGTCTCTCCAAGAAAAGCAGTATTTGCCATCTTGTCATTTCCTGGGGGCAGGGAAAGAGAAAAAGGAGACATTTTTATTCCAGCCTGCTGCACTTCCTTGTTTTGTTTTGGAAAGGCCGGTGCAGAGGAGAATCCATTGCTCTTCCAGATCGTGAGACCACAAAAGAAAGAAAAAGATTTACCTGCCGTGTTGCTGCTATGCTGCTATTGATTTACAGAGCTCACTTCCAACCAGCAACTTCGAGGAGACCGGTGTTTTGTCAAAACCAAAAGCAACATCCAACATCTGAGCCATAAATCCGGGGGCTTCCAAAGAACGCCCTCCCCTTCCCCAGACCTTACACAATGTAGACCCACCCCAGCCTTTATTTATCATGTACGAACAGAGCTATTCAGGTTGACAAGCTTGCCTCCACTCGACTGTGATATACCGGTGGCCATAAAAGAGTGGCTTGGGAAACTTTTAGCATTAGTCTGGCGGACGTAAAGTCAATTCCTGCATGAGACCGATCCGTCTCTGCCTGGGATGGAACAGACAGACTACATGTGGCAAAAGAGGAGGCTCTTGTTAGCATCCTGTAGGATGATAAAACAGAAATGGTGCAGTTCCTGCCTCCCATAGGAGATTCCTCCGTCTCCCTCCTTCCTATTCTGGCTGGCATTTGATTTTTAAAATAAGTTGTTTGTCTCTTCATAAAGTAATGACATGTAAACTTCTATACAGCTCAGGTCCAGGTTGCTTGAAGGTCTATATTCTCCCCATGGGAGCCTGTCAGTGTCTTTTGGTCTTCTCCAGAGGCCCATTGATTCACAGAATCCTAGATTTGGGAAAAGCAACCCCATTCTGCCCTGCAGGAAGGGACAATTAAAGTCCTCCCTTTGACAGAGGGCCACCCAGCCTCTCTTTAAAAGTCCCCAAAGAAGGAGACCCACCACAGTCCACTGAGCCAGCAGCAGATTCCACTATTGAACTTCCTAAGGTTTAGGTGGAGTCTCCTTTTCTGTAGTTTAAAGCCATTGCTCTGTGTCCTAGTCTTTGGACCAGCAGGAAACAGGTTTGCTCCATCTTCCATAGGACATCCTTTCAAATATTTAAGCACGGCAGTTGTCCTCTTTTCACCTTCTCTTCTCCAGGCTAAACGTACCCAGTTCCCTATGCCTCTCCTCTATAGGGCTTCACGGTTTCCAGACTCTTCACCATTTTGGTCACCCTGCCTCTGGACGCCGTCCAGCTCATCAATATCTTTCCTGAACTGTGGTGCCCAGAACTGGACATGATATTATTCCAGGTGGAGTCTGACCAAAGCAAAATAGTTTGAGGTACCATCTCTTCCCTCAAACTGCACTCCGTTGATGCAGCCTAGAATTGCATTGATTTTTTAAGTGCTAGATCATGCTGCTGGCTTGTGGTCTACACAGACTCCTAGATTCCTTCCTTCTTCACATGTGCTGTGGTCAAGCCAGGTGGCACCTACCTGATATCTGTGCATTTCGTTTTTTCTGCCCAACTGAAGCACCTTACCTTTCTCCACGGTTTAAATTCATTGTTTTTAGTTTTGGATCAGCCTTCTAATCTGTTGAGACCATTTGGGAAACCTGAACCTGTCCTCTGAGGTATTAGCTACCCCTCCCTATTTGGTGTCATCCGCAGTTTTGATAAGAATGCCCTCAGTTTCCTCATCCAACCTCTTTATCAAGTGAATTCTTAGAAAGGGGGGCCAGGAAAAGTGTGGCCTGCACAGTTTAAGGGGCTCAAGGTCCACAAAGCCCCTCGAGGGCCACATGTCACCTCTGGGCCATATTTGGCCCACCCCTCCCGATGGAGACGTCAGCAGAGAGCCACCCTGTTCCCTCCAGCCAGGCTCTTAATGAATCGAGGCCCCTTCTCAAGGTTCGTTGAGTCTGAAGTGTTTGCCGGAGAGGCTGGAAGCTAATATTGGGAGCCCCAGCTGAGCGCCCGTCTTAAAAGTATCTTTTTAATAAAGTATTTACTGAAGCTGTGCCGCTCTCCATTTAGACTGGATTACGGTCATAATGATCGCATTGTGCCGGCGATGAAATTAGGTATTTTTCTTCCCTGCTATACAATTTTGTCGTGTTGCTTCATAGAATGCAATCATGTTCGAAAGCATCGCGCCACCACCCCCCTCTTTGTCTCTCACACAGAGATACCCCCCAAACCCCCATCTCTCTCTCTCTCTTTTTTGTTTCCCCCAACTTGCACAGGCTATTGAAAGAGGGACTAGAATATACTGCAAGAATTCAGTTCTTTCCTGCTTGCTGCCAGCAATAACAGGAGTTTTTTGGAAGGTTTGGGGTGGGTAGGTGGGTAAAGGCAGTGATTAGTTCCCTGAAATTGAGGGCTCAGATTCAAAGTGGAACTGAATCAATCAAACAAAGCGAAGATGATTTGCATGAGCCACACTTGTTTTCCAGAGTTTTGAGAGGAATAACCATAGAATTGGGAACTGATATGTCTCCTCCTCCTTTTGAAAGAAACCAGCTGGACTAAGTGGGCCTCTTTCAGGCCTCAGAAACATTCTGGATCTGGACTATTGGCTTAGGGAATCTGGGAGGTGCTGGCTGTTAGTGCAAGTGGGCCAGAACTGGATGCACAGTCCAGAACTGGGGCCCAACGGAAACATCTGGCTGCCTCAGGCCCAGGGTAAGAGGATGCTCCTCCTTTTCCATGTGCAGGAGCCAGCTTGGCCATTGGTTGAATCATTCTTCCGCACAAGTGATCGGAGAACATCCCTTCACCCCACCTGAAGGCATCAGGAGAGCTCACGGGAAGGTGGTGGTGGCAGCCAGTGGCTCCCAGCTCAGCAGGGAAGGGAATCCTCTCCAGGTTTTGGCTAGCTTCGAAAGAGCTCCCCAAGGTCCTGGGGCTGTTTAGGAATAAGACTCAGCGCCTTGGAGAGCTCCCACAGGCATGCCGGGGCCCCAGTCTGGAAGGAGGGAGCCCTCAGCAGACACACAGCTTAACGCAGGGGTGGGCAACCAGGGCAGGTCCCAGGAGCACTTTGGAAGGCCACGAGGACTCAGGCAGAACAGTGAGCCAACACGCAGCTGAATCCTACTGTGAAGAGCCAAGAACCTGCACTCAGGAGGCAGAGCAGCACTTTATCTCATGGGCAGACATCCTGTTAATACCTTAGGCATGAGGAAGCGCACATGCAAATAAATGGCAGAGAGGACCATTTTCTTGCCCTTGTGCTCCACACCCAGTGACTCTCAAGCCCTGGGAGGGGCAGCTCCGCTCCTTCTTCCCAGAGGAAAAAAGAGGGAAGGAGAGGCAAATCAGGCTGTGAATTTCTGGCTGCTCCAGGTTGCTGGGGGACGGAAAAGGAGGGTGAAGGCCCAGCTGTTCTGGGCTCCCAAGGGAAGGAAAAGGGGTGGGGGACAAGTGTACTCCCTCCATGAGAACACCTTCATTTCTCCACTTGCTGCTACCTCACGGTCTGAATTACCCCTTCCCTCTCTTTTTCCTTTATAAATGCATGTATATCCCTCTTTGGATGGGGTGCAAGGGGACATTGTCTTCCTCTTGAGCTCCAACCTTCCCCAGCAGGCTTCAGCCCCTTGTAGGAAAGAGAGGGAATGGGGAAGCAATTCAGCCCATGAAGATCCAGCTGCTCTTGGGCCCCTCAGGGAAGAAAAAGGTGGGTGAAGATCCAGCTGCTTTGGGCTCCCGAGGGAAGGAAAAAGCGGATGCCCTCCATTTGTGATCACGCCCTCATTTCTTCACCCTTCCCGACTAAGCTGAGTCCAGCTGCTTCTCTCTGGGCGGGACGGCCTTGCCCCTTCCTCCATTCCTTTACTGGGAACTCAAATAGCAATGAGGACCAGTTATCAGCCCGACAAAAGGGCTGTAGGGAAGAGCCAAAGTCTCCAGAGTGTTAGAAAAGATGATTTTATTCTTCCAATTAGCCCAATGCATTTCAGCCCAGTAGTATCTAATGGCTGTCTTCAGGGGCTGATAAAAGATAAAAGAAAGAAAAGGGACGATACATAAACAACATGAGTTATAGCAGGAGACAAGTTACAATTTGCTGTATCAATTATGCGTACATATATTTCACATCAAAATGCAAGTAAAACGTCTCTAGTTTTAAGAGCACCTATTGAATCCGGATAAACTTAAGCAAAAACAAAATATAACTCCAACTCTAAACACGCCTGTAGGGATTCCAAAGAGAGCATGTCATGCCTGGCAAGGGACGGTCTGAGGAGTCGGAGGCACGCACATGGAGGATCTTGGGCGTGGGGTTACATAAGGCTCCCTTGTTAGTGGGCGGAAATGCTGAATGAACGTGCGTGGCGTCTGCCTGCAGATGGAGCATAACTCACCAGGGGCACGAGGCATCGCGGTGCCTCCATGTGCCACGCACAAGGGCTCCTCCCCACACAAGTCCGTTTCTGGATCCTGGAGCTGGGCATTTTCTTCATTGGCCAAAAATACCCAGTTGCTTCCATGGAGGAATTTAATGGACATGTAGGACAACAGAGGGATGTGGGCCCCTTGGATTCCGTCTGATCCTTGGCTGCTCCACTGGGAGAGAAGAATTCACCCTCCTTGCAATGTGATGCGCAAGTGGATTGGGGCTCCTGCTGACCCTTTACGCCAAAGGAAAACGGCAGAGAAGCTCAGCATCTCACTGTTCTAGCAACGCAGACAGGGAGTCATAGCCCCAGTCAATTCATTTGCACAGTGCTCTGGGCCCTAAACTCTTAAGTGGTTCAACAGAACACATAAAACACAATAACCATAATCACCAGGGCTTGTGACATTACATTAACAACCGGATTAAAACGTATCAGGAGCTTAAGTGAGCACAACCGAAAGGTCAGAACGTAATATCCAGGGCCAATAATAGCCGTGTTGTTTACTCTCACATGACACTCTGCACTACCCAGTGACCTATTTGGAGAGGCAAGGAAATGACGGTTCACTCTTTGCAAACGGGAATGACAGCCGCCACCACCACAGCAGCCATAATGTGTCTTTCCCCCGTTTGGGACTCAAGGTGGCTTCCAACAGTGGAAATTTCACAGCATAAGAGCCAGAGTGCTGCTGTGGTTTGGGCATTGGGGTGCGGCCCTGGAGACCAGGGTCTGATTCCCTGCTTGACCAAGGAAACCCACTGGGGGACTTTGGGCGTGTCACACACTCTCAGCCCCAAAAAACTCCTTGATAGGTTTGCCCTAGGGTTGCTGTAAGTTGGAAATGACTTGAAGGCAATAACAAAAGTTGCAAAACAACTGAACCATCGTAAAATTAAATCCAAATTAAAATCATCATAAAATTAAACGACAGTGAGAACCAATAAGAGTCAAGTCTATTATACAGGGACTGTTTCTTCTTGTAAAAATAAGTTCTCAAAAAAAGACTTTTGCTTGCTTGTGGACAGACAGCAAGGAAGGTGCTGGTCTAACCTCCCTGGGAAGGGAATTTGGGGGCCTGGGAGCAGCCACTGGTAAGACCCTCTGCCATGTTCCCACCAAACGTACCCATGGAGGTGTTGGGACAGAAAGAAGGGCCTCCCCAGCAGGTCTTAAAGCTCTGGCAGGTTCATCCTGCTTTTAGTGGGATGTGTTCTGCACATAAATTAAAGAGATAGGGTGATAAAATGCAGCTTCGTCTGACCCCCTTGCTAAAGGGAAAGCATTCTGTTTCTCCATATTCTCTCCTGAGAATTGGCATCTTGTCCGGAGTTGAAGCAATATGTCAGGACAATCAGATTTTGTGGCACTCCCATTTATTTTAGAGTGGACCATAATTTCCCATGGTCTACACAGTCCAGAGTTTTGCTGTCATCTATAAAATGTAGGTTAGTATCTTAGATAGTTCCTTTAAAGATGAGACCAAAATCCAGTGTGGATTAAGCATCCTCAGGACAGAAATCGCCAGTTGTCCCTGTTGGACCAGGTTTGGCAAAGAACAAACTTGCTTTGTGGCTTCTCAGTTGTCCGAGTCCAGGCTCCAAACCTTCTCTTTGGCCTGCTTCTGATGGCTCAAAAAAAGAAGATCCACCCCCGCCCCTTGCCAGGATTTTAATTAATGTGAGCAGAAACGTTCCTAGGAAATTAATGCACACGCTTGCTTTCTCTCTCCCTCTTGCCCAGTGTGGACTCTTATGTATTCTGCTGCAGTTCGGTTCCATTATGTATTAAACAATCAGTTAATTCCTCAGGCCCAACAAGGCAGGGTGAAAGCCCACCGTAAATTGTGACCAGGAATTATATAGTCTTATTCCCTGTCTGCCTCCAGAACTGGTTGAGCTGTTTTATTTTGGATCGATTATTGACTCGACACAGACCGTTACTGCCGTGAAGCAGAAATGCACAAGACGTTAGACTTAGAACACACCGAGAAGCCTACAAATGTGTGTGTGTGTGGGAGTGAGTGGATGGATAAAGAGGCACACAGAGAGATTTCATTTTTCCTCGGTATTCTCCCAAACCATAGAATCTTGGAATCATAGAACAATGGAGCTGGAAGGGACCCCATTCTGCCATGCAGGAATATGCAGTTACAGTGCCCCATCCAATCTCGGCTGAAAGATTTCCAAAAATATGAAGTCCACCATCCAAGGCATCCATTCCGGGGCTGAGAAGGTGTTTGAACCCCGACTCCCAGAGTCCTAGTCCAAGCTCCAACCACTCCGCTCCACTGGCTTTCCCTTCAACTCAGTTCCAACCCATTACAACTCCATCATAGGGTGCATTTTTTGACGAGGGTGGAGACTTCTTCAGAGGAGGTTTGCCAAAGCTTTCCTCTCAGGCTGAGAGAGTGCAACTTGCCCAAGGTCACTCAGTGGGTTTCCATGGCCAAGGGGGGGAATTTGAACCCTGGCCTCCTAGTCCCTGGCCCAAAGCACTAGAACATCTGCTTCTCTAAATTCAACACAGCAACACCATCAATTGGTGCTGCTTGGAAACCTTCCAAAGAGGATGCACTCCACCTGTTGAATGTCCCTTCCTTGTGCAGCTGGGGAGGAACCCCTGCTTGAGGAAGAGAACCAAGGAATGATTCCCTTGGGTCTTGGCAACACTGGCATCTCCCTCAACTCAGGTCATTTCTGCACTAAACTGTTATAGCGCTGTTATTCCACCGGCCGGCCCCTCCCAAAACTGCAAACCCCAGGATTCCACAGGATGTTGCAAGTGGAATGACAGCACTATAAGAGTCTAGTGCGGAAATAGCCTCAGAATCATTCCTTTAAAAAGGCAGCTCTGGTTGTGCCAACAAAGCCAATTCAAAAGAAGACTTTTCCCTCCGCTTCTCTCTCCCTCCTTTTCTCCCCTCTGGTAATCTCATAGCATATGCCTCTGAATTTCCCATTTCACTTCCTTCTGAGCCATCTTTTCTTCTAATATCCTTTTTCATTTGCTTTCGCCTTTTCATAACTCAATATCATATTATCTCTCCTCTCGTTCCTCTTTTATCCGGCTGTTCTTTTTACGAGCATCTCTCCTCTTATCCTTCTTTTCAGTTCTTCCACGGTTCTACCCCACCTTCTTTTATATCTATCCGGCAGGGTTGTTTCACCACTCACTCACTCCCCCCTCCTCCCCCATTGAATGGATTATCGTTATTAGCTCCTTTTGTACTGGCCTAATTGGCATGCAGCTTTCAAAATCTGTCCCTCTTTCAGCAAAAGTGACCTCTCTTTCCTCATAGAAGGGGATGGTCCGTTAGAGACAGTCTTCGTGTGTTGGAACAATTCCCAAATACCAACAAGAAAAACTCCATTTCCGGTTCTTGCTCATTTTCAGAAAAGGGTGAGGATGGTGGGAGATGTCAGAGTGGCCCCTGCTTGTGAAGGAATCAGTGAACAAAATCAGTATTCTTGTATCCACCATATCATTGTTGTTATCTGTGAAGATAACTTTGACTCATGGTGACCCCATGGATGAGAGATTCCAAAAATCCCATGGTCATCCACAGCCTGACTCAGGTCTTGCAAATTTAGGGTGGAATCCATGGCTTCCTTGGTTGAATGCATTTACCTGTAGTGTGTTCCCCTCTTTTCCTGCTGCCTTCCACTTTACTGGGCATCCTCATCTTTTCCAATGAGTCATGTTGTCCATCTTGATCTGTCCAAAGTACATCAGCCTCAGTTTGGTCATCTCGGGCTGTAGAGAGAGCTCAGACCTGATTTGCTCTAGGAGACATTCGTTTGTTTCTTTGGCAATCTGTGTATACCTAGAGCTCTTCTCCAACATGTGTGTTTATGGGTCTTCACATCACCTGTTGACTTAAGGGGAGCCTATGAAATACCCGAGGGGCACCAGATCCTTTCTGATCTTGGGAGCCCTTGGGGTCTCTTCCAACTCTAGGACTATCTGATTAAACCCTGGGAGATGGCCTAGGCTGGCTAGTCGAGGACAGAAGGGGAGCTGAGAAGAGACCAGGGGAGTAAACCTATTACCAGCTTCCTTGTACTATTCTCACGGCTACTAGGATGATCCGCATAGCTGAGTTTCCTTCATTTGGTTCTGCCCCATATCATTCCAGGGAGGCATCTCCTACTTGCCTCACCCTGGGGGACAGTCCATGGCAGGGGACTAATTCTCCAGCCATAGAGGACTAGAGTGTTGGCACTGGGGTCTTCTGGTGGAACATAGTGTTTAGGAGGCCCTGATTCTACCACTTCCTACAAGGGGACGGTGGGACCCACCAACTAAAGGATGACTGCTTTGGATCACAGACTGCTTCCATTTACCACTGATAAAGCCCAACTCATAGAGCTGAAGTGTGTCAGCTTTCAGAACCAAAGAAGGCTTGGGGAAAGCTAGATTTGCTGCCACCTCCTGCTCAGAAGAGACCACAGGAAGAAAGTTATTGTCACAGTTGATAGGCACTGCACCCGTATTCTTCTTGGCTCCTCTTCTGGCTCCTCCGCCCCCCCATCCTGGACTTCTTGGTGAGGTTTCTCCGGATGACGGTGGTGCTCCCTCTGGGCCAGCCCGGCTTCTTTCCTCTGAGCCGGAGCCCGGAGGGCCACCGAGAACCTCTTTCAAAAGATGTTGTCATTGTCGCTTTAATGGGCTAATTTCTCCTCCCGAGCTGCCATAATTCAAATTTAATGAAACATGCCTTATAAAATTAAAACAAAAAGAGGGAGAGAGCCAATAATAAAATGAAACACACCATTAAACTTGTGAACAGAAAAATAAATGGATGTCGAAAATGGAGGACTCCGTCCCTGTAATTAGAGTCACATTAACATCTATCGCTGTGGCTGGGTTCTAGGGAAACGGAAGCTGCAATCTCGGATGGAAATGGGCTCCGCGGTGCTTCAAAGTTTATAAATACTGAAAGCGATGTACACACAGCCCCATGCTGTGCACACACCATCGCACACAATGCGGACATTTCACAAATGGAAATGGCTCCCAGTGCTTTGACTGCTTCATTTTGGGTCGGTGAATTAAAACAGCCCCTCCATTCCTTCTTCAGTTGCCCACCCGGGTTTTAACAGCAAAGAAGGAAAAAGGAAGGGTCTCTTTATAAACTGCCATCAGGTTGCAAACTGTAAGCTGGCATGGGGTTGGACTGGATCACCTCTGGGGTACCGTTGGATTTTATGATTCCCAGTTTACAACCTGCAAAGACATGGCGCTAAAAGGGAGGAGTGAGGAATAGTTATATGTTAATCTGTTGTTGTTCCTCGTCTTCCTCCATAGGGAGAGGTGGTTAAGAAATGAGGCAGAGTGAGTCCTGGGGCAGAGAATGGGCAGAATTCTTACTCTGTGCTGGACCATAGGGGACCTTGGACAGGAAGGGCTAACTCCTGCTTGGCGCTGTGGCCCTCAGAGGACTTGGGTTGCGCTATATGTTGCACACCAGTGCTTCTAGCAAGAGCAAAAAGCCCCAGTCGGGCTGGAAGTCTGGTTGGTGTCCCAAGATCTGTGTGAGTTCTGCAAGAGAAGGCATTTTTCTCCAGTGCAAATGAGGAGGAGGAGGAGGAGGAGGATTAATTTATTTATATCCCACCTTTCTCCCAATAATGGTACTCGGGGTGGCTCACAACATATTTAAAACAATACAAATTAAAAACAGTACAAACACATGAATATAAATATAAAGAAAAGATTTAAAAACCGGCTAAACAATTTATGAAGCTGAAACGCTAAGCATTAAAAATATCAAGGTGTGGCAAAAGACTATAGTGTGTCATGAGATACGAAGCACCGCATGGATGCAGTGCTTCATGCAGCCTCCCATTTGTGCGTGCAGAAGTCGGGGTAGGGGAGGGCCCGCTGCATACACAAAGCTTAAAAACAGAACCGTGCGATGATAAAAATGGACCCTAGTCAGTTTGTAAAAAGGTTTTGACCTGCCGTTGGAAGGAGAGCAAGGATGGGGCCCTGCTGGACTCTCTAGGGAGGGAGTTCCAGATTCTGAGGCCAGCCGCTGCGAAGGCCCTGTCTCCCTCGTTTCCACCGAACACGCCTGAAAGTGTGTTGGGACAGAGAAGGGGCTCCGCGGATGATCTTAGAGCTGTACTGGGCTCGTAAACGGAGAACAGATCTATTCAGTCCAAGGTTATGGAAGCAGATTTGCCCATGCAGTGCCTGTGGGTGGTTTATGCACATGTTGCACATTTGTATTGCATAAGGTTGTGGCTTGCTCATGATGTGCACACTTCTGGCTGTGCAAAATCACAGTTCACGGGTGAGGCATCATTGTCCAACCACTATGGGATTCCATGAGGAGAAAATGACACTCCTTCTCCTCAGTGCCTTGGTTGGAAACACCCTCGAAATGCTGAAGGCCGTGGCCGACCACACACCCAACATTCTCCACGCAAAAATAAAGACATTCAAAATCCAAACACAGCGATGTAGGATTTCCAGTGGATCGCTTCCACTTGAGCAACAAGGCCCAGTCGTGAGAAGATGTGACAACTGGGACCGTGAGTGAGAAAGAGAGCTTAGGACCTGTTTGCTCTAATTGTGTGTTTCAGCTCTGATCTGAGAGTGAGGAAAAGAGCCGAAGATGTGATGGTCCCTCCCCAGAGCTGCTAATATGATTTAGGAGCCTCCCGGGGTACCCATGGGATGTGCAATTATAGTTTAATGTTTACACCTGTAAACATCCTGATACATCCATCTCCCGGTTGTAGCCGTGCAAGCAAACCCCCCCCCTTCTCTCTCTCTGCAGGTTGTACAAGCAGCAAAAATCAATCGAAGGGAGGGGGTGAAATTTACAGGGGGATCTGGAGGTACGTGGGAGATTAATGCCTTCCTTTCATCCTGTGACCCTGGCAACTCTCTGTTTTGAATTAGATATGGCTTGAAATATATCCTCTTGGCTTCTTACCTGGGGAGAAGGAGGGAGGAGGGAATGGAAGATCAAAGGAAATAACCACTTTGCAAAGGGAGGGTTTGCGTATCCTCTTGAGGGGGCCGACGGATATCTGCTTTTCCCCTCCTGCTCTTTGGCGCCTGTTTTGTAGCTCCTTTAAAGATGGCAAAGCACATTAATGGAAAGCCTCAAGAAGTCTGGGCTCACCTACCGGTGGCATCATTTGCAATGACCTGTTGCATTTCAGAAAAAGGGAAAGATATGGAGGAAAAGAAAATAGAGGTGGTTCTGGGAGGAAGAGATGGGCTGCAGGGAAAAAAAGTGTATAAAGCTTATTGGTATTCCAAGAACATTTGATGGAGTGAGTAAAAGGACTTGGCTTTCGCTTGATGGAAACTATTTCAGATGGAAGACGCTGAGCCTACCCTTGCTGGATTTTTTTTTCCAGCCACCTGCTTGGCTTCTGTATTACTGCATTTTCCATCTACCTCTCTGCAAACATTTTTAAAGTGGCAAGGCAGACTAGCGAGGGCGAAAAGTGAGATTGAAAGACGGGCCATGGAATCCATTCAATTGTGCCGATGTTGACCTCGAGGTCACGATGCCAGGGGGCCCTGGGAGGAAAGAGATGGATCCCTTTGAAACACAGACCAAAGTGGGAAATTTTAGCCAGCTCCAGCTCCTCTCCTCTCTCTTTCTCTCTTGGGTCTTGCTACAAACATGAGACGCAGCCTTTATATTGCACAGAAATGAAGTTTGTTTGGACGGTTCTTTAAAAAATGGAAGGGGGAAAACAAAGAGTGTGTTTATAGTCCCCAAGACAGTTGAGAGGGAGATGTTGAGCCATGTTCCTCCAAAACCTTTTATCCCCACTTTTACTGCTCTGTTAAACTCCTCTTTCTGGGGTGAAAGCAGTAACAGTATCAATCTCCATTGGATTTAGGGATGTGCCGACAGGGGTTGGAAAAATGGCCCAGGAAAGAACATGTTTTTCAAGTGTGAAGATCTTTCCAGATTGGGGCTTATTCTGTACAATGTTCGCCCATGGTTGTTTTCAACAGAAAGCAGCACTTTCTGTGCAGAAAATAATTTCTACACAGAAAAATGCTGTTTCCTGCACAGAAATGCTAAAACAGGGACTTATTCCGTGCAAAATTCACATGCGGATGATGTGAACAGAAAAGACCTTTTCCTGGACCAAAAATAATATTTCTGTTTCTGCGCAGAAAATCTGTTTTCTGTGCAGCTACTGTGCAGGATAAGTCCTGCATTGTGAACAGGCTTTGAAAACTGTGTGGTTTTGTAAGACTTGTTCTCAGTGAGAAGAAATTCCTAAAATTACTCATTGCGTTTCCCTTTAAGAAGAAACGTAGTGAAGAATCACATCCCTGCAGTGAAGCTGGCTACCAACATGCCAGTGGAGAAGTGAATCCTGATGGGTTTCCTGCAGACTTGAAAGGAATTTTCCAGGACATGGGGACCTTTTTGAGGGAAGGGGTTCGTGCTGAACCCCTTTGGGGAGCAGAAAATAAATTCAAAACCATGGACAGCTCCTTGGAAAACCACCGGGTAGGTTTCAGCACTCTTTACAGCTACTCTAAAGTCTGGGACTCTTCTTGCCCCTTAGAAATGTCAAGGGACTAGAATTCTCCCACAATGGCTTTGGGAAATGAGAGTTAAAACAACACCGAAAGTAACACTAGTGGTCCTTCTGGGTAAAGGAAGTGAATCTTGCTGCTATTGTGTGCCTTCAAGTTGTTTCCAACCTATGGAGACCCTAAGGCAAACCTATGTGTGTTTTTCTGGGGCCGAGAGGGGTGTGATGTGCCCAAGGGGGTGTCCAAGGCCCAAACCACCGTATCATGTTGGCTCTTAGCTGTCCAGAAATGGGGCAGCCTCACTGACGGAGGGAATGTGCCACTGCTGTGCGTTCGTTGGAAGCAGCCTGAGGTCTAGAAGGGTGGGAAGAACGTGTGGAAGGTTAGGGGGCTGCTTTAGCCCCCTGGAGGGCTTGGACCGCCACACGCCCTCACAACCAAATCATCTTTCCCCTTGCCCAGAATTATGGGGGAAATTAGGCCATGTTCTTAGTCTCCCTGCACCATTTTAAGCCCAAGAGAACATTTAAAAAAATAAATAACAGGAAGTGAGCAGAAGTAACTTCTTGTTCACTTCTTGTTGTAAAGAAAAGGGGGGGCAAACGATGGCAAAAATGTCATGTACCTGCAGGTCATCTGGGGGCATATGGGGGCTTCAGTTTGGCCACCTCTTATCTAGAACTTGGGATTCTTTCTTTTTTGTTTTGTTTTTTGGATGGTACCACCCAGAATCCGTCAGTCGGCACGACCAGTGCTAGCCATGTGGGCTAGGGGATTCTGGCTGGTGTAGTCTGCCAAAGTAGAATTTTTGGGTTTTGATTCTCTCTAGTTGTTGTTGCATGCCTCCCAGTCATTTCCTACCGATGGTGAACCTAAGGTGAACCTATCATGGGGTTTTCTGGGGCTGAGAGAGTGTGACACATGCCCAAGGCCCCCAGTGAGTTTCCCTGGCTGAGTGGGAATCAACCCTGGTCTCCAGAGTCCTTGGCCGGTGCTCCAACCACTACATCGCCCTGGTTCTCCCCTCTCTTTAATTAAAGGGATGATTTTCCCCTCCTGACGGCACCTTCAGCCCCCGAGCACGGTGTTTTATCCCCATCCCTCCTTGGGCTCAGCTTAGCCTTTTCTGCCTCTCCGCTGCCTTCTGGCTCTGTCAGCTCGGCTTTTGTATTTAGGCTCCGACTGCCTGTGAATTTTTAAAGTTTGCTTTTATTGCATGTTACCTCAGGGAGCCGTTGGGCTTGAAAGACTGTCTAGAAATATTGTAAGCCGGTTCATAATAAAACAGCAGGGTCTTCCATTATTTTTGGTTTACTCCCAGGTCTGTTAATTTCCCCAGCTAGGGTGGGCCTAAATTACAATTTGCTTCTGGAATATTTAGATTCCCCCCTTCCCACCCCCATTATGGCATCCAGCTCTCACACATCACCTGGGCTAACGAGAGGAAAATAGTTGTTGATGGATCTTCCGTGTAACTTTCAACCCTATAGACTGATCACATTTGTGTTTGTAATGCGTGCCCAGAAAACCAGCCTTGCAATACCTTCCAAGCCACAAGCTGATGAATGCCCAACCAGAGCTTGAAAAGTTACATTTTTCTTAGCTGGAACTCCAAGAAGTGACTCAGCCAGCTGGCCCCGATGTAAGTGTCAGGGGGAGGATTGAATCTGCTCTGTGTTTTAGTCTGAACTTTAAACATGCAGTCAAGCTTCTGAATCTATTTTGGGTTTTGGTGGTTCAGGACATTAGTTAACCCCTTTTCAAATGTGGGCTAAATCCCAGAATGGATTCACTGACACACGGGCACATGAGCCATGCCCCGGGCATGTGTTTCCCGCCCTCATGACCTACGAGATTTAGGAACTTTTCCCAGAAATGAACTTTTCTAAGTTCTGTTCTCTGTCGTGGATGAAGGAAAATTCCAAGATGTTCACATTGCTAAAAAAAGGAGGGGGTTCATGAACATTAGGGTAAACTGATGACTAGGGAAACCTGGACTTCTTCTGCACAGTTTGTTGCATTGGTTGTATGACCTAAAAGTAAAAGTTGGTAGATAGATAGATAGATAGATAGATAGATAGATAGATTTGATAGATAGATTTGCAATTTTCTGCACAGGATTGTTGTTGTCCTGGAGAGTGGGGCTCTCCACACAAAAGATTGCTCACTTTTTCTTTCAAAAAATATGTAGCCAAGATCCTATGTTGCCAGACACAACTACAGTGACAGGGCCCCATTGTTGTCACGGTGTCTGCTGATGCCTCCCCTTCCCCACATCTTCCATTTTTAACCTGGCATTTCCCACCCAAACGGTTTCTGAGGGCAGGGTGCTGGAAATGATGTTTGCCAGTCAAGGGGCACATTGAGACAAGCATCTGGGAAGACCCTTTGGGGTCCTGGCACAACCACTTGTCCCCAAGGAACCCCATGACTGGGACCTTTGGGTGCACACACTGGCCAGAGTTCTACATGCACTATTTAGTTCCATAACCCCCATTGCGGCATGGCTAAATAGCATCTCCAAGCTCAATACCCCTCCCAGTCTTGTCTTACCGAGCAGCAGCCACTGCAAGTGAAGAGCGTGAATTCCGCCCCCAAATCTGCAATGAAATTTGTCTTCTGTTTCCAAATTTCTATCATTGCAGTAACCTAAAATTTC
>CAOLHI010007001.1:0-19758 GCA_948474755.1 Ctenosaura bakeri
CTGCTAATTTCCCCAACCTTTGCATTTTGGGCAAATCAAGGTGTCCTCCAAAGGACCCCCCAGAAGTCACGGTAACAGAGTGGTGGAGTAAAGTGGGCACCCCCGGCACCCCTAATCTAAGTGGAAGTCGACCCATGCAAAGTAGGTCAGTGCTGACATAGGGAACGGCCAACGGAAAGCCTAGAGTGTTAGGAAACACATGTGTATGTGTTTGTGGAGTGATTGAGCCACAGGGCTACTGTTGGGGTTGGGAATCTCTCCCCCTTTCTATCTTGGTGTGTATGGCAGCTGCCCCTACATGGTCACTAGTGTAGCAGTGAATCATGGCAGATCGCAAGGGATGTACACAAGCCCGGTAATGTCCCGGTAATCTCTCCTTAACTTGGTGACTATCGTGGGGTGGGTCCCTGAGCAGGAAGATAGGCCTAGTAGATAGGCCAGGTTAGCCCCCCACACACACACACACTGGTTAGAGTGGGCACACATGGCCACAGGGAAGGTCAAGAAACAAAGCAGGTAGTGAATTCCACACTGTAGGAACACATGGGTGATGAGTCCCATAGAATTTGCTGAAACGAGTGGTTAGTCCGGGGACAGCAGGAGCACAGGTGGTGAGTCCCGGAACTGCCAGGAACTGTATGTGCACGTGGTGATTCCCGACCTATTGGAAGAGGCAGGTGGTGATTCCCAGCCTGAATCAGGGTTTCTAGAAGTTTAGTTCCGAGGTAGAGGAAGGGCCCTCTCACCTGAAAAACTGACTTAGGTTAGGTTCTGTTCTCCTCTCTCCATGCTGCTTGGCCAGGCGGCACAAATACGAGTTCCCTCAGGGTTCGTGTTGCCCCTTCAGCTTAGGCAGACTCTAGGTGAGGGTTTTCTCCCAAAGGACTGGAGTTGTCCTCCCCATCCCTGGATTGCTTCCCTACCTTTTGCTTAGAGTGCGAGTAGACAGCCCCGGCTCATAAGAAGGCAGAAGGGTACTTTGGGCGGCTATAGAGGGTTCCTAACCCCCTTCCCTAGAGTAAGTTCCATTGAGTTCATCTCCCTGAAACCCCCCAGGGACCTCGGTGATCCTTCCCATCACTGCAGGCCTGGTCCCACTTGAGTTGGTTGTAACAGAAGCATTTAGAACCAGGATGGAGGTAAAGAATCTCATGCAGGAGGAAAAGGTAGCCAGAAAATTGGAACGCTGGGTCCTCCATAAAGGGAAATGCCCTTGGAAGGACTCCACCTTCCAGACTTCTGACCCCTTTTCCACCCTGCGGGAGGCTTATCTCCAGGCTAGAACTATGAAGACCCTCTTTTGGCCTTCCAAAGATGCCCTTGCAGCGTGGGACTTTGGCTCACAGTGCAAGATGCACCGAGTGCCCTCACGGCCACCAAAGCCCAAATTGAAGAGATGGCTAAAGAGATAGCCCGTCTTCAAGCTGAGAATGAGGTTGTGCAGACAGACAAACATTTGCGTCCATCACACAGACCACAAGCCAGAAACTGAGCGAAGTGATTCTCCAAGCCCAGACTTGGAAGGAGTGGGCTGAGGTACTGGAGGAAGAACTGGCCCAATCTAAAACTGCTGCCAAATTCAGGGTGAAGCAGTTCAAAGCGCAGCAGGAGGCCATAAGCCACATGGCTTGCCATCACAGGGTAGAGGAACTGGAGAAGGAACTACAAACCCAGCAGACAGTCATTTCGGTGGTCTGCCCAGAATTTCTTCCTTCTTTCCCCATTGCCGCCCTCAGGGAGCTGCTGCCTGAGGATGCAATGGCGTCCCACTCATACAACTGTGACTGGGTGGAGAGCACCACTCCAGTTCACCCAGTTGAAACCAGGTCCATGACACGTAGGAAGGTAACAGCTAGGGAAGTCAAGGCAAAGGAAGAGACACAGGAAATAGAGACCAGGATCCCTTGGAAAGCCACCGAGGCCAAGGCAATAGCCAATCAGCTTGGCCCTCTTAACAGGACCACTGGGATCATGTGGCTGAATGTGGTGATCCATTCACATCCTACGGACAACAGACAGGACCTGATTCAACTGGCCTGGCAGTGCATGTTTCCCTCTGAGCTCCCCATCTTGGAATCTGCCATCGCCGCCCGAGGGTTGGTGCCCATGTATGAATGAGGGAAATCATCAGGATCTTGTGGCCTGAGCAGACCGTAGGAGTCTTGTATGTGTTAGAGCAGCAGAGTCCCAAGGAGAACCCTGAGGCTTACGTAGCCAGAAAGCAACTTAGCACAGGGCAATGGGATTTCGACAATGTGAAGTTCAAGATGCTCCTTTATAGAGGCTTGAACCATGAAACTATGATGGACCTGGGTCTCATAAGTCCCCAGACCACACCATGGGCCAATTTTGACACCAACCTCCGGAGGATTTCGGACCTCCTCTGCGAGACTTGTGCCCTGAAATCTACTCAGAGATCACATAGAAAGGAACGAGGGAGTTGAGAGCCCGTACAGGAGGTGACATATTCCACTATGGGCCACACTCCCAACATAGAAAATCAGCCACCACTTCGGCTCCCAAGAGCCGCTCCCATCCCCCCCCCCGAAGCCAGATCACAAGGCTAGGCAGGACTCGTGGTGAGCCCGAGACTCTAGAGGCCCGCCTAGCAAATGAGGAAATTCCACTGCCCAGTTTCAGGCTCCCCGAACACAGTCTGGAGGGTATGACCCCAACAAGAGTGGCTACTCAGGTGAGAAGGCAAAGTTGTGGATGGCCTTGAGAAAATTTGGGCTTGACATGAGCCAATTTGATCAACAGCCAACAGTAAAGCTACTTGATGACTTGATTAAGCATGCCCAACCGGGAGGTGCGCAGCTTGTGGATGCCATAATGGACAGCCCTCCATCTGCTGGGCACTATCCCAACTTGGAAGCTCTGAAATAGGGGTGCCCTTGGTCCAAGAATCTCCCCAAGGATGTTGCGGTTCGGCTGACGCCAGACAGATGGGGAAGATTCTGGGTTAAGGCAGGCATTGGGACTGACAGGGACAAGACTTCTGCCACTTTATTAGTGGACTCCAGGGCAGTGCTATATGTGCTGCACCCTAAATTGGTGCGGCATAGTGAGCCCACTCCTGACTATCTGCCTGACCAGGTATGGCTGCGGGGGGGGGACACCAAGCCAAAGTGTGGAGAGACATTCCTCTTTCCATAGGGAAGTTCAGGTCTAATGTGACTGTTTGTAAAAATCGGGGAGAAGACAAAGGCCTCCTGGGCATCGGCTTCCTCCAAGGAAACAAGCTCATGGTGGACTATGTGAAATTATGGAAATTAGATCAAAGCCCCCCTCAGATTTCAGCTGTTCATCGCTGTGCAGCCATCAAGGCTTCAGCCCCTATTCAGAATGTGGCTAGCGATACCTGGGCGCAGGATTTCCCAGAGGTCTGGATCAAGGACAAAATAGAATGCGGAAAGGTGAAGGATGCCTGTGTATTAATTGAAGGCAGCGATCCACCAATCCAAAAACAGTATAGATATCTTACAGAAGCCAAGGAAGGGACAGGAAAGACCATAGAGGGACTCCTTAAGTAAGATGTGATCACTCCCATGCAGTCAATCTGCAATGCTCCCCTATGGCCGGTCCTGAAAGCTGATGGGAAGACTTGGAGGATAACAGTGGATTTCAGGGCTCTGTATGCCACCACTCCCCCAGTGGCCCTGGTAGTTGTAAAGTACAATGAAATCCTGGCTGCCATTGCCGCCTGTGCCAGGTACTACAGCATGGTGGATTTGGCTAACACATTCCACTTCATACCACTGCATGAAGCATGCTGGTATAAATTTGCCTTCATGTTTAGAGAGCAACAGTACGTCTTCAAGCGAACTCCCCAGGGATTCCGCTTGAGTCCTAGAATCTGACATGCACACATGGTCAAGATGTGGGATAGGCTGCAGCCAACCTAATGATCCCATGTCTTGTCTTATGTGGACGACATATTAGTGCATTCTGATTTGGAAGAAAAGATTAGGGACATTACCCGAGAGGTGTTGGGACTTTTGTGGGATATGTGTTTCAAGGCCAACCAGGAGAAGGCACAGCTAGTCTCCACTGAGGTCAAGTACCTAGGGCTTTGCTTGGGAGCTGAAGGGCGCACTCCAGACTACCAATGGGTCATGCCAGACTAATCTTATCTCTTTTTATGACAGAGTTACTAGCTTGATAGATGAAGGGAATGTTGTGGATGTAGCATATCTCGATTTCAGTAAGGCCTTTGACAAAGTTCCCCATGACATTCTTGAAAGAAGCTAGTAAAATGTGGGCTGGACAGGGCTACTGTCAGGACCGTTCCCAAAGGGTGCTCACTAATGGCTGCTTTTCATCCTAGAGAGAAGTGACTAGCGAGGTGCCACAGGGTTCTGTTCTGGGCCCAGTGCTGTTTCATATCTTCATCAGCGACTTGGATGAAGGAATAGAGGGCATGCTCATCAAATTTGCAGATGACACCAAATTGGGAGGGGTTACCAATACGCCAGAGGACAGGATCAAAATTCAAAATGACCTGGACAGATTGGAGAGCTGGGCCAAGGCTAACAAAATGAATTTCAACAGAGAGAAATGTAAGGTCCTACACTTAGGTAGAAAAATTGGAATACAGAAATATAGGATGGGGGACACGTGGCTGGATAGCAGTACGCGTGAAAGGGATCTAGGAGTCTTAATAGATCACAAGCTGAACATGAGTCAGCAGTGTGATGCGGCAGCCAAGAAAGCCAATGCAATTCTCGGTTGCATCAACAGGAGTATGGTGTCTAGATCAAGGGAGGTACTGGTACCACTCTACTCTGCTTTGGTTAGACCTCATCTTGAATACTGTGTCCAGTTCTGGGCACCTCAATTCAAGAAGGACATGGTCAAGCTGGAGCAAGTCCAGAGGAGGGCGACCAAAATGGTGAGGGTCCTGGAAGCCATGCCCTATGAGGATAGACTTCGAGAGCTGGTTAAGAGGGGACATGATAGCCATGTTTAAATAGTTGAAGGGATGCCATGTAGAGGAGGGAGTGGGCTTGTTTTCTGCTGCTCCAGAGACCAGGATAAGGAGCAATGGATTCAAGTTGCAGGAAAGGAGATTCCACCTGAACCTCAGGAAGAACTTCCTGATGGTCAGGGCTGCCTGGCAGTGGAATACGCTGCCTCCGAGTGTAGTGGAGTCTCCTTCTTTGAAGGTTTTTAATCAGAGGCTGGACGGCCATCTGTCGGGAGTGCTTTGAGGGTGTTCCTGCATGGCAGGGGGTTGAACTGGATGGCCCCTGTGGTCTCTTCCAACTCTACATTTCTATGATTCTAATGGGTAGCAGTCATCTCCAAACTGCCAGCACCTACTGATGTGCACTCTCTCAGGTCCCTCTTGGGTATGTCCAACTTTTCTCGAGACTTCATCAGGTCTTTCACTGCCAAAGCGAGACCTCTACATACTCTCTTGAAAAATAATGCCTAGTGGGAGTGGGGGCCTGCACAGCAACAGGCATTCATGCAGCTGAAAGAGGACCTAATGGAAGCGCCTGGCTTAGCTCATTCGAATATGACCAAGCCATTCCTCATTCAGTTAGCCACCTCTGACAGGAGCATCAGGGCAGTTCTTTTATAGCCTTTGAATGGCACTCAGCATACCATTGCTTATGCCTCCCGAAATTTGAAACCATACAAAACTAAATTTAGTCTATGCAAGAAAACTTGACTTGCACTGATCTGGGCATTAACACACTGGGTATTTATTATTGGAGGCGCCCGTGTGATTGTCCAGATGCCCCACATGCTGCTTAACTATATTCTTTCTGGGAAAATCCAGAACGGCCAAGCATCCAATGCCAGGATAGCCAAATGGACTCTTTTCCTTGTGTCATGTGAGGTAGACTTTCAGAAACATCCACAAGAACCACCGGCTCCATATGGCCTAATTGTTGTCGGAGCAACGCATGAGTGTCCGTTATCATCTATAAAGACTGTAGATTGGCCAGTCGAGTGGGAAGCCTCTCTTGAAGAGGCACAGTTAAAAGGATTCGTCTCTTGGTTCTGAAATGGAGGCTCACTTTCTTAGGGTGAACAGATCCTCCTTTCTATTCTTTCAGTTGGGAGAAATGGAAGAATTTAAACCAGTCTCCCTTGTTGGGTGGGATCCGTACTTGATACACAGCTGGTGAAATTCTCTTTTCAATGGGGATGGGTCTTACTCACTTCGCACCCAGGGAATGCTTATCTTTATAGAAATTTCTATACAAAACTATCTGTCCCTCTTCCCACTGGCAGGGGTGCTGTACCCATCCTAATCTCCTATCCATCTTTTTCAAGTTGTTTCTCAGTTTGGTAGCAACTTGGCAGTGAATTTGACCTATGTGCTGTATCAGACTCCTCACCCACTCGTTGTTTAGAACAATGAGCTCTAAATCAGAGGGGAGGCTGGTGTCCAGCCAGAAGGCCTCGCCACTTCCCAGATCGAAGACTTTAGGACAGGTGCAGTATCACCCCATCTACAATCCCTTTGCTATATACCCTATCCATTTTTTTACCTCTTTCCTTTCTTAATAGGCTGTGTGTGTGTGTGTGTGAGTGCGTTGGTGTGTGAGAACACATTTATTAATAAAATCCAGTTATTAGTATGTTTCTCTGGCTTTTTACTTGGTCTGACCCCATAAAAATTGGGTAAAAGATCTTGCTGGGTTACCCTGCCCCTCGATTTCGATACAGCCAGTGCTCCGCTAATTTCCCCAACCTTTCCTTTTTGGAATGAATCAAGGTGTTCCCCATGGGACCCCCAGAAGTCAGGGTAACAGTATGCGTGAGTGAATGAATGTGTTGGTGCATGAGAACACATTTATTAATAAAATCTAATTATTGGTATGTTTGTCTGCTTTTTGCTCGGCCTGACCCCGTAAACATTGGGTAAAAGATTCTGCTGGGTTAGCCTGTCCCTCATTTTGCTATTGTCAGTGCTCCGCTAATTTCTCCAACCTTTGCATTTCGAAGCAAATCAAGGTGTCCCCCCTGGGACCCCCAGAAGTCAGGGTAACACTGTTGGCAGGTGGAGACATCGCACATCTCACCAGGAGTAGAGCCTGCCAGCCCTAAAACTAAGGGCAGCAAGGGAACTTATAGGGAGCTAAAAAGTGAGTGAGAAAAAAAAGAATGTGCCAAGGCCTTTTTTCCACAATGTGGGCATGAGGAATATCTGATCGCCAACTGTCCAGAGACTCCAAGTGTCATGCCCTGTCTTGGAGACCCTGACAGTGAGGAGCAGGGTTCTGAGTCTGAGGCAAAAGTGTGCCCACAAGAGGACAACAACCAATAGTAGGGGCCTGAGCAGGGGGAACTGGGCCAGCAGCAACAGGTACTAGAAGATGAAGCTATAAAGGCACCTAACTTGCAAAAATGACACCGAGAAAAAAAATGACTCAGGTGTTCTGCTTGTTTATGTAACAAATGAGCCTTAATGAAGGACCACCTGCAACGTTAGCCTATAAAAGATGAACATCTGGCTCATCTCCCCAAGGTTAACAACTGATCTTCCTGGTAGTTGCAGCCCTGTGCCAGTACCCTGTTTCCTTGATGCTGACTCTCCTTGGATCTCTTCCTGCCTGGTGACAATTCTGGTTTGCCCTTGTGAACTGATATACTTGGGAACTTGAACTTGGATTTGTTTGGTCTCTTGGCCTGGATTTGGATTTGTTTGGACTACTCTCTCTCTCTCTGCTGTGAGTACTCCTCCAGCTTGCTACTGGGACATGACACACCAGGCTGATGGGAACAAGGTGAAGGAACCTAAAAAGAATGGAAATACTTTTGGGAGCAGCTCAGCCCCATTTCTGGAAGAGACAAAACTTTTTTTTGAGACAGTAGCAGATGACAGCACTAATGTGTCAGAGGACAGCAACTCTGAGTCAGCAGAAAATGAGTCAGGCCTGCCCTAAGTATTGAAAAGCAGGCTATATCCAGCAGGCACCTGGAGACCATGGTGAGTGGCAACACATTTTTTATGTCCATTAGGCTAAGACACTTGGGGGGCACCAGTATGGACCTAATAGCCATAACAGATTTGGGATGCACCCAATGTTTTATGAACCCTGTGACTGCCATGGGCATGGGGCTGCCAGCCAAAGAACTGGACAATCCCATCACCATTGTACAGATGGATGAGTGGGAAATGCAGAGAGGTCTGGTGAAACATCAGAGCTCTCTGATATTCTTGGGACAAAGAGATCACTGCGAAACCATCCAATTTGTGTTGGCTCCCACAGCCCATTACACAGTGGTCTTAGGACTGAACTGACTGAAATTTCATGACCCTCACATTCAGTGAAGTAACGAGACAGTGTGCTTTCCTGAGCACTAGCATATCTGGAACAATTTTTAGAAATGGGCACCTCGCACCACTGGCCCCTCAGAGCTGGGTCAAAATCCAGAGACACTTGAAGGGTGGGAGATTGCACAGTGGGAAAGTTGCCAGTAAAATATGCCAATTTACAGAAGGTGGGATTAAGGTTGAGAATGTGACCTCCTATCACCTCACTGGGATGCTGACTGTGCCACTGAACTGGAGGAGGGGCAGTACTACCAAAAAGCAAATTGTATTCCATGTCCCCCAAAGATATGTGAAAGTGTTGTGAGAATTTCTAGATAAAAACTTGAAAAAAGAGATCATCCAATCAGCTTGATCCAACATGGCAATGCCAATTTTCTTCTACAAGAAGAATGAAGCTCAGACTGCTAATGGACTTTAGGAGGTTAAATTTTGTCAATACATCCACAACTCCCCAATCTCACTCATGGAAAAATCTCTTAGCTCAACTGGCCACAAGAAAGATCTTTACAAGGTTGGATTTGAGAGATGCCTGTTACTGGAGGGGGATGAGTGGAAGACAACATTTATTACCTTTTTGGGAGCTTCTGGATACCCCGTAATGCCCTTCAGATTAAGCTTGTGCTTTCCTATCAAAATATACTACTGGCTACTTGAGAATGAATTTTGTGGAGTGGGTTATCCAGTACATGACAGAGATATTGAATGCACAGTTGCAAACAATTCCAATGAGGATGAAAGTGGGTGTAGTCTATAGAAACCAGGGTGGATGTACAAAGAAGTTTCAAATAAGTTGTGACTTAAAAGTGATACGCTCCCAGTTCATTCCTTGTAGTTACTTTTAAAAGGAGCATTTTGAGTACGTATGAGATCAGTGCTTGGTGTTATTAGGGGAAGGCAGGCTGCCTGCTTGGAAACAGTGGAGTGTGAAGCATGTGCGAGAAACGGAAGAATCACCAAAAATAAATAGAAACAAAATGAGGAAGTCAGAAAAGCTGTAACTTGGAATGAATCCAGGCTTTACAGAGGTTAAACATAATAAAAATGGAGAGTTTGGCTACGTTCGAAGCAACAGGAAGAAAAAGGAAATGGTAAGGCCATTGCATACATAAGATGACGAAATGCTACCAAGGAACAGAAACAAATCATAACTATTCTGCTACTCTGAAGAAAGCACATAGGTTTTTCCCATTGTATTTAATGAGGTACCGAATGCTTAGCTTACAACAGTTGCTGGAGTTAATGATTTAAACCACACACTGGATTATATAGTGTTACACACTTTTACATACTTGCAATGCCCATTTGTGGACTCTCTGGATGTACTTCTCTCCCAAACTTCCAGTTTTTCCTGAAGGAATTAACTTCTCAAGCTTTGATTTAAAACATTTCTCCATCTCCAGTGTCACCTTTCTCTGAGCATCTAACTTAGCACTGGCCAGATGCCTAGAGGAAGTCTTGTCCCAGCCTATTATCTTTGATCCTTTTTCCGTAGGCTGAGATTTCCAGACTTTTTCCTTTGATATATGACCCTCTGTAAACCACCACTCTAACTTAGGTACTCAAAAGCTCATGTATAGTAAATCACTTGCTGATTGCTATCACTTGTAAGTAAACAAAGCCATTCCTAGCCAGCCTGGCTAAATACCCATTTACAACTAACAAAGGGCTATTAATCCACATCCAACACTGACCATATCATTTCTTGTACCACACTTATTTATTCACACAAACCTTAATCTACATTAATAGTATAATCTACATTCATAATTGTGGATGATCCATACTATCCACATGGCATGGAGTACATCCAACACAACAGTCTCAATCTTTTCCCCAAAGGCAACTACTTCAACTGGTGAAAACAGTACAAATGCAAAGGAACTGCTGCCCAGAATAGATAAAGAGATAGTAAAGGAATATGCAGCTGCTCTAAATGAATCAAGGGTCCTGGAGTAGATGAACTAAATTGAAGAGTACTAAAAGAACCCGAAGATCTAATCTCAGTGCCAAAGTTTATCATTTTTGAGAATTCTTGGGAAAGAGGAGTGCCTAGCAAACCAGAGGTTGGTGAATGCTGTTCTCATCTTCAAAAAGAGAATGTAAGTAATAACTTTAAGTAATAACTAACCAGTCAGCTTGACAATGATACCAAGAAAGCTTTTAGAACAGATCATTAAAGTGTCAATCTCTGAGTACTTAGAGACAATTGCTGTGCTTACAAAGAGCCAGCAAAGGTTTCTCAAAAGAAAAAGAAAAAGAAAAAGAAAGAATCAGTGTTACGAGCATCACAGATCAGCAGGTTGCTGTGGATGTAGCATCACCTTGATTTCTGTAAGGTTTTTGGTAAGGTCTCTCATATTCTTGCTGGCAAGCTGGTAAACTGTCAGCTGGAAGCTGGTCAAATGGAGGGTAGATAGTGCTGCTGTTAGGTGGATTTGTAATCATTGAACAGACTGAACTCCCAAGGTGCTCAAAGATGTGTTCTCTTTACCTTACTGAGAAGTAACTAGTGGGGTGCCTGAGGTTTCTGTTCTGGGCCTCCTGGTGTTCTACATATTTATAAATAACTTGGCTGATAGAATAGAAGGCATACTTATCAAATTTACACACGATAAGACATTAGGAAGGATAGGTAATATGTCAGAGGACAGAATCAGAATTCAAAATGACCTTGACAGATTGCAACGCTGGGTAAAAATTAATGAAATAAAAGTTCAGTGGGCAAGTAGGGAGGCAAGAAAAAGCAAATGTATAAATACAGGATGAATAGCACCTAGCTAGGTAACAAACCACTTGAAAAGGATCTAGGGTCTTAGTAGTCCACAAACTAAACATGTGCCATATTGTGATGTGGCAGACAAAAGGGTCAATGCAATTCAAGTCTGTGTCAACAGGAGCCCAGTATCCAGATCAAGGGAAGTGGTATTACCACTTTATTCTGCTTTGGTCAGACCTCAACTGGAATATTGTGTCTAGTTCTGGGCACCACAGTACAAGATGGAGATTGATAAACTGAAATGTGGCCGGTGTCTAGTGTCCAAGATGTCAGAGTTCAGAAAACCAAGCTCTGAGAGGAAGAACACAGGGATTTAATACATTTAGCTTGGAAAAGAAAAGTGTGAGCAATGACAAGGCAGTCATACTTAAATATCTCACAAGATACTTGTAGAAGATGGAGTAAACTTGGTTTTGGCTCCAGAGACTAGAACATTAATAAATATCTTCAAATTACAAAATAGATTCTACCTCAACATTAGGAGGAATATCTTTACTGTAAAAGCTGTTTGACAGTAGAAGAGAGTTCCTTGGAGGATAGTGGACTCTCAATCTTCAGAAGTTTTTAAGCAGAGATTGGATGACTATCTCTCAGGAATGCTTTTCTTGTGTCTTCCTGCCATGAAAGAGGGTTGGACAAGATGATCTTCCAATCCCTTCCAGCTCTATGATATTATGATTGTATGAATGTGAATGCTATAGAGTAAGAGAATGGTTGATAAGGGTATATGATCAAGTTCCTAATTTGTTGTTTATTATCTGTTGCTATCTGTACCATCCTAATATGTAGGATCACGTTAATAACATGTCCTGGACACCACTAACAACTGTAAAAGCATCAAAAGGAAGTAAGGGTTCCAAAGGAAATGTTCTGGCTAGTTATCTCAAACTCCTGCAGTGACCTCCTATTCCCACAGTGAATATCAGATTCTAGAAAGACTACCATGCTACCTGTGTAAATGAAAGCATACATCAAAGTAAGGCAAACATGATGAGCGAATGTGAAGTACATTGATCTGTCTAAACATTGACTTGGAACATTCTAAGAATCCAGAATTAAAGCAGCAACATTCACAGTCAAGCCAACTGTGCTACTGTAGAGTAAACCACAAGACAAGAAATAGAGCACCACTGCTGCAGTAATATTTACATTCCAGAAGACCTGTGAATATGACAATTCAGTCTTGTCCAATGCCAGCCTGGCCTTGGCTATGGAGAAGATAATCCTTTCTACAACCTAGCAAATATTCTAAATCTAATGATGAACTAACTTCTCCATATTATGCATATAATGAGTTGATACAAAAAAATTAGGGTAGAATGAAGGTGTAGACATGCTTTGATGGGACTACAAGAATCCAATTGTTTATATGTAAGAGGACAGCTATCCTTTAGTACAAGCCTGCTTCCACATTTGATATCTTGGATATCAGAGCCAGGCCAAAACAAAGGATATGGAACTGGAATGGTCAATCATCCACAGCAAAATCTCCTGATGTCAGAATATACGCCAATACGTGAATATGCATTATTCAGCTTTATGGCGGTAAACCAATCTCTCTCCCCCAGCAAGGGAATATTATTGAAAAGTGTAACCATGGAAACTTTTCATAGTGGTGAAGGCTTTGACATTTTATAGATCATTTTCTAGATCATTAAGTCTTCCATCCCTCTCTGATACTGTATAAATGTCTACCTTTTCATATGATACGACACATTTGAAGTTACCTTTATGAAAACGCTTGTTGATTTTTACAGAGATTGAAATAGAAAATGGGATAGAATGAAAAAGAATGACAAAACTGAAATCAGCATAATAACCATTATGGACAACATCAGGAACTAAGGCATTGAAATGCAATGCAAGATAATTTCTGAAGACAGGAAATGTATACTGCTGGAAGGATAGAAAGGTATGGCTCTGATGGTAATGTCCTAAGGGTGAAAAACAACCTCTTGGAGTTGTTTGAAGGTTTCTTCCCTGAACTGTACTTCTAATGCCTTAGGATGCAGACTAACTTGGCAGTCAGTGGTGCTGATGAGCTTCAAAGGAAGCTGTCAAACACAATGAGAATAAGAGCAGCTGGGACCAAAACCTATAATGGGACTGATACTGCTGTTGGAGTATCAAACCTATTTTCATAATAATGTTGAATAGCTTCTGGGTTGATCTAACTTTTCATTTTTTCCCCCCATGGAAAAGACTCATACAACCAAATGATATATGCTCTAATTTCATCTTAGAGCTGTAGACCACACCCAAACATAGTAACTCAGTGTTAACGTCCCAACCAATGATTTTGAAGCAGGTGGTGTTGCCAGAGCAATTAATTTGTTGTTTGGAAAGCTTTATTTTTCTTATCTTGCAGAAAATATTCTTTTAACGTTGCTCTCTTATCCCACAACGATAACTGTGAATAGTCAAAACTAGCTTGATGATACCAATGTGAAATGATGGTCATATATGCTTTCTGACCTACAGTATGGAACAGTCTACCTTCTTTATCAGTTGGTGTCCACGTTGACTTTTTCTTGGCCTTACCAAGGGAAGAGAAAACTGTCAATGCATTTGTGATAATGGGGCTTCCCATTATCTAGACTTAGCTAAAAGGGGGACACTTCCCTCTTCAGGTAAACCAAGGGTTAATAAGGTGTTGGGATTAGATTACATTTTAGTATGTGGTCAGCATCATAGGTCACAGGGTGAGACTTGACCAATCAAAAAGGAAAGAGGTGAGCATCTTCAGGATGCTTCCAGATGCTTCCAAGGAGAAGTTATAAAACTTCTTGCGAGGCCATGTGGCCGAGAGAGATAACAAAGGGATAACAAAGAGACAACAACCCAGGAACCTCCTGGAGGGGGTTCTGTGCAAGTAGCAGGCTGCAGGCCTAGCCTCGCCTCCTGGCGTCTTCCTACTAGAACATCTAAGCCTAGGAACAATTGTAATTAGAAATAGTTATCTAGTCGCGTTAGGGACTTTTCTGTTATTTTGGAGGCTGGCTGATCTAAAGAATGTATCTGTGCTTTTATATCTGTTCTTTTGTAACTACTTGTAACTAAGCGTGCCTGGGAGGAGGGAGCTTCCCATGTGTGGTAATTTGCCTTGTTTATTTGCATATCTTTAATAAATACTTTCTGTAAAAGACCCTGTTTCTCTCCTTCCCACGCCAAGCTAGGTAGACTGGGGGAAAAGGAAGATCCTTAAGCTTAGGGATGTACATGGTTGGACAGAGTCCCACTGTACTGTCCAACTGTCCAGATAATTCACAATTCAGTGGGTGGTGGCAGCGAAGATGAATTAACAGCTAAAATTCATAACAGGCTGGAATATACGTCCCAGCAGCACATGGGGACTTTCCAGCTTCACATGGTGGCAGCGGTGGGATGTGACATTTCCAGCTTCACAGCATTAGTAACACAATACTTTAAAAAACAGAATTGTCCCCCTGGACACTATACATTTTCAAGCCAACATGGATTTTGTGGAACTGGCTTATCCTCTAATGGATTCAATTCAGTCATTAAAATTTTGTCAAGTTCTGGAAGATTCCAGAATGGAACTCTCAAAGGAAATATCTGGCTGTTAGGATATCGAGAGCTAGGATTAATTCTGAGATAAAAGAAAGGAGAGATATGACACTGAATGAAGAAATTAGGCAAATAAATAAAAAGAGAATACTAATCACTATATTCTAACTATTTGATACAGCAGCAATACAAAAAGTATATTTATCAAATGAGTATATCCTCATTTGTAAGCACTGAGCACTGCAAATTTTTAATCAATCTACCTTGTCTACAAACTGGGAAAAGATACTGACGTACCTGCTGTCCCACTATTTAATAGAATCAGTGACTGAGATGGTACAGGTGATCCCTGCCCTCAGTCAGTGCACTTGACAAAGCTACATATAATTGCAACTTATATCTTATCAAGGCAGCTTGTCAATATATAATCAAATCATATCTATGTCAAGTCATATCAGTAAATACAATATTTTTTTTAAAAAGTCAGTCCTTTTTTTGTCTCAATGAGCATGACTTCAAACTTATAATCACTACTACCTATCCTTCTGTTAGCTAGTTTGGAAAGAGACTTTTTGAATTCTTCAATTTTTTTGGAACATTACTATCTTGAATCATTTCTTGTTCGTTCATTCTTATCTCCAGTCTTTCAAAGCAAGCAAGGACCAGAGCAAGATAACAGTTCATGTATTGCCTGAAAAATGCCACCAACTCGGAATACATGCTTGTATGCACCACATGCACACCTGCATGTTGAACTGGTAGAAGCAGCAAACATATTTCTCAGACTCATCCTCCTCTTCCTTCTTATCTTTACCTGCCTTCCACTATCAGGCCATTCTTTGTAAAATGGACAAGTTCTTCTCCCTTTTTCCATGCTCGAATTCAACCCTCCCGCCACTTCCCATCTTTCAGTAACACAAAACAGAGCCTTCTTTTGTGCACACCATCTGCTTATGATGTGTTTGGGCTGCTCCACATTACCTCTTCTGACTCTCCCTAGCTTCTGGAGAGCATGCAGGATGCTGAGGCTGGTTCCTAAGCCCTTCGTCTGTTATTGGATAATACATATAGCAAGCCAGAATTACTTGGAAAAAAGTGATCTAACACAGGGTATGTCAGTTTGGTTCTTTTATCATCAAGTTTTGACCTTTTACCATGGGAATTGTGCTTTGTGCATCCCTCTGAATCCCTGCCTCCACTGCTGAAAAAACATGCAGCCAAAATTGGTCCTTTATCATCAGAGGTGACAAATGAGTGAGATTTTCCAGGTAAATGTTATCCTTTATCCTGCAGCTTGGTTGCACATTTATTCAATTTCTTAAAAACTGGGAATGACTAGCTCTAATATAACTTTTTACAATGATTTGTCAAATTGGAAGATTCAGCCCAAGAGGGTCCAGGGTGAAGCAAAACACAGTGGGGTACAGCCATCCAGTCCTCCATGACTGTTTTAGAGGCCTGTACTGTTATGCCTTAGAACTTTCCCAGTCGTGGGAGCTAATTATATCTATGAACTACTGACTTCCAGAATCCTTAGGAATGTTTAGGGACAATTTGATAAGCTGTCGGAACAGAGGATGGTCTAGATTTCTAAAACAGCTGTTTCTAAGCATAGGGGTCCTGCTCTATAGCAATGCACTATGAATATTACTTCTCCTCCTACTATTACTATCTTTATTTCTACTCCACTTTTTTCCCAGGCTGAGATTCATAGCAGCTTACAACAATTTAAAAGACATAGTTAAAGCCTATAGAATACAAAAGTAAAAAGCATTAGCAGAACTGAAGCTCATAAAGCAGCTGATAAAATGAACATCAGAAGAAGCCTATTTCTGTGCACTCTGTGCAGACTGTGCACTCTGAATGAAATGGTGGTACCAAAAATAAGATTTTTTTGGCAGAACCCCCCCCCTTTCTGAAGAGCTAGCTCAGTATTATCTAACTGAGTTGTATATTGTCTTTATCCCAGGCCAAAGGAGGAATCACTCACAATAACATACCACAACACATCTCTTTGACATTTTTGGATTAATCAATTAATTTGGATGCCAAAATTCAGACACACTAAAGAAAATAACAATTTCAAAACTGTGATGCAAGAAGAAACAACTGTGTACTTCTGTTTCATTACCTTGTGTCTTGCTGGAAGTTCTTTATTTTCTGTAGCAGCATTCTTTATAATATTAGTGATGGAAGCCTTCTCCTTGAAAAGATCCTGCTCAGCATCAAAGAGACCAATTGTAGGTCTGGCTGTTCAAAAACAAAACATAAATGTCTACTTTGGGAACAAAGCTACAAACCTGGAACAAGTGATGTACGACAATAAATTAGAATCACAGAGATAGAAAGGACCACAAAGGCCATCTAGTGAAACCCTCTGCCCTGAAGGAATACATATCTAAAGCACTCCTGAAAGATGCCCATCCAACTTCTGGTTAAAGATTCCCAAGTCTGCCACCCTCCAATGAAATCTCTTCCACTGTCAAACAGGTTTTACAGGAGAAAAAAAAAGCTTTCTGATGTCTAGGTATAATTTGAAACCACCAGTTCATGTTCTAGTCACTGAAGCAGCAGCGAATAAGCTTGTTACATCTTCTACACAAAATCCCTTTAGTTATTTAAATATCGCTATCATGTCATCTCAGTCTTCTCTTACATATGCTAAATACACTCAGCTCCCTAAGTTTTCCTCATTTTGATGTACTTTTTTAATAACACAACATAACAATATATAATACAACATTAAAAAACTACACAACTACCCCACCCAATTATCATCTTCCCCCAGAAGCAACCAAAAAGAAAGACAAATTCATAACAAATCATACAAACTGCAAGTAAACTCTCCCTAAAAATTGGTTTCCAGCTCCCCAAACACAGACTATATATTGCAATATTAAATCTATTTCTGTTAATCAAATATTTTCTAAAATATCCTCCAATGCTAGTTTTGCAGTAAATTAATATTAAAAATCAATAATATGTTATCCTGCTTGTCCTTCAAAAAACATATTAACCAATCTTTCACAAATGTCACCAATGTTTTTTTCTCTCAACATGTATTTATTTATTTATCCATCTCTGCTAAGTCCATCAATTTAAGGAGCCAGTCATCCACAGTTGGAATCGTGTTGTTTTTCCACTTTTGCATGTAAATTGTTCTTGCTGCTGCACTCATTTGTCAAAAGATTCCATCAGATTTCTTATTCAATGAAATCTCCATCAGTTCTAATAGATATATTTCTGCTTCTCTCTAAAAATGTACTTTTAAAATCTTCACCATTAGATGGATTTGATTCCAGAAATTCTTCAACTTATCACAAGTCCACCACATATGGCAACAGTTCCCACATATTGTTCACATTTCTAGCACATTATTTGACACTCTGTTATATATCTTGGCCAGTTTTTCTGACATCAAGTACCATAAATTCATTCTCTTATAATAATTTTCTTTGAGATCATATGATAATGTAAATGTTAATCCTTCAAACTACATTTTCTCTCATTGATCCAACATTATATTATGTTTCACCTTTGAGCCTATTTTGTCATACAATCTGTCACCACTTCTTCTTCCATCTCAAAGTTTAACAAAAGTTTACGTTTTCCAAATTAAATGTTGTTTACTTACACAGAATTGTTTCTCAAAGTCACTCTCAGTTATTTCAAAATCACATAGCCTTTTATGTTTTTTATATTTTTCCATAATTTGTCTCTATAAGGACCATTGGAAATTGAATCTGTCTTAACTGTTTGACTGATTTAATCCTATACTGATCTGATTCAGTCTCCAACAGATCCCAGTAAGTCAAACAGTTTTCTTTTCTTTCTTTAAATTTTAAAATTTTATTAAGCAAGCACAAAAAAGAACACCACAAAACAATACAGAAAACCCTGCAAGAATATATAACAATAAAATACTGAGACAAAACACAGAGAATATATGAGAAAACTATAAACACCTAGCAAAATTACAAATAAAAAAGAGCCTACAGATAAGTTAAAACAGTTCACAGTAAATAAACAGTTACACCGACTTATTATACCTTCAATTTATACCATATTTGTTGCTAACCATAGTTATCCTCATAATTACATATCTACTAAATTAGTTAACTAATAAAATCGCTTATAACAACAATTTTCTTTACTTTTTTTTTCCTGTAAAAAACTTCTTAAGTTGATACTTACTACAGTATTTTCAGGCAAAGTTTCAACTTATATATGTTCCATAGTCTCAATAAGGCTCTCCTCACATGATTTTAAAAGCTGCATTTACTTTACTTTTTTCATACCAAAATTATCTATGCTATCCAAATCTTAAGTCATGCCCTTCGAATTCCAATGGTCTGGTATTTACTAACATAATCCAATCTCTGTTCCAAACCAAGATACATGCAGCAAAATACAGTTCCAGTTCTGGCAGTCTCAAATGTCCTTCTGTTTAGTACCTTGCAAATGTTTCTATTTGACTCTGGGCTTCCTCCTTTCCCAGACAAATTTCAATATATCCTGCTGACATTGTTTCAGTAAAAGACAATTTGTCAAAACTGGAATTGTTTGAAAAAAATACCTCATTCTAGGCAAGACATTCATTTTAATTGCTGTAATTCAACCTGCTAATGGTAATTTTAATTTCTCCCCTCTTTGCAGATCTTTCTTAATCTTGTTCCATGTTTTGGTGTAATTACCCTCGAATAACATATAACTCATACTTGTCAAAATAATGCCCAAATATTTCACATTTTTAATTTTTAAAATTAAATTTTTGACACAACATCTCTTGCTCAGATTTTCTCATATCACTGTCAACATCATCATTTTGATTATTTTCTTTAAACCCTGCCACCAAAATAATTCTTTTATTGTTTCCATTTCTATGGATTCATTAGGTTCTGCTTTAAAAAAAACCTACATCATCTGTGAATGATCTGTACTTATAATCTCCTTTTTTACTCTTGCTGTTTTGATTGTTCTATCCTGCCTCATTCTTCTACTAAGAACTTCCAATATAAAGAGTAGAGAGGAAAGTGAGTATCCTTGATGGGTGCCTTTTTGAATCTTACATGGCTTGCTCACTTCTCCATTTATCTAATTTTGGGCTGTTTTGTTCGTTATATATTGCCTTTCTCCATGATGTAAAACCGTTCCCAAA
>CAOLHI010007002.1:0-20345 GCA_948474755.1 Ctenosaura bakeri
TTTTTCAGTCACAGCAGAATGTCAGACCTGATATTATTTCCCCATCTCCCTGGGTTTATGATACAATGTCTATTCATCATCCCAAATGGGCACACTTCTACTCTGACCCTTCAGTCATTTGAGCTCCAAATTGTCTCAGGCAACAACAAATGATTCAATTGACCCCCAAAACCAGGCATTCTGTATTACAGTGTATTACAATGTACATGCCTCACAATTTGAAGGAAAAGGTTCCTTTTGCGGATTATCCCAAGATCCTGGCAGCCACCACCCCCAGTTTGGAACACTTACTGTCATGTCCTGACATCTTAAATAGGGATGGGACGAATCCAGAATTTTAGGAATCCAGATCCGAATCCCTGGAAGGTTCTGGGAAACCACAAATCTTACCAGTCTCAAATCTTTTGAATCCTTTTTTAAGAAAGCGTTTAAAAAGCAAGGGAAAGAAGAATAATCTTGGGCAAGACATGTTCTCTCAGCCTTAGCAAAAGCATAGGCAAAGGCAAATCTCCCTCTGATGAAATCTGGCCAGGAAAATTGTCACCGTTTTGCCTCTGGATCTCCCCAGATGGAAAATTACATGAAGGCTCTTTCTACACAGGCAGGAAAATGTGGCTTAATCCCACATTTTCCTGCCTGTGTAAATGGGGCCACATACTACATTACAGAGATAATCTAGGTCAAAACTGGATTTTCTTTGCGTAGCTCCTTATGGCATCCTGGGGTTTGTAGTTTGATGATGCACCAGCACACTTTGGCACAGAAGGCTGTGACACCTTGTAAAGCTACAAACCCCAGAATTGTGTCTGAAAGGGCTTTACAAGGGAACTACGAAGAGGAATCTTTCAGCTGTCCTTGAGATCTCAAGAAGACTGTATCTTCCAGCCAATCGGGCCTTTGGCAGGCCCCAGAGGAGCCAATTTTTAAAAACAATTTTTCCTTTCTGCTACATGTGGTTTCTCATGCGGCTTATGAGAAACCATGACAGACATTTCACTTCTCCTCCTATTCTAGCTATAGGTTTACAACCAGGCACTGGTCTTTTGGAAGGAGGTACACTGGTCTACATGTGGGAATCACTGGAGGAGATTGTGTGACCTTGCCCTCTGCCCCACTACTTCTGATAGGCGTCCGACCCACTGATCCCAGCGTTTATACATGCCATTGATTTTCAGCACAGAAAATAGTGCTGAACTTACATATTAAATGTTCTATTTAAATATCTTAGAATACAACCCCAGATGTAATTTCTGCAATTGTTAGCAAAGGCCATTATTACTCCAAAGGATAAACTCAACTACTTGCTCTCTTTCTTTGCGTGTCTAGTCTCCTAGGTTCTTCTTCGTGGTCTCTGTACCTCACACACTAGGAGCTTTCGCGTGTGTGCGATAGCATTCGGAAGATTCTAGAGCTTAGTAGCTTCATAGCTTGGCGGGAACCCCTCCCCCATGCCTGTACTGAGCATGCTCAGCCTGCCGAGCAACGGTCTCTCTTCAGGTCTTTCTCGTCTGCCGTTGCGAACGGAAGGTTCTTTGCCTAATGGTGTATTGGATTATTCTTCGACTGTATTTTTTGACTTGACTTTTGGATTTCGGATATTTGACTATGGTTTTTGGATATCGGACTTAAATTCTGGTATTTTGGACCCCCCTTTGTCCCCCTCCACTTCTCTTCGTGACTCTTCGACTTCTTCTCCGCTCTTTTGCCTTCTGAGTTTTTTTTCCTCCTTCATTGATCTTTTTTGTCTATGTCGGCCTTGTTCAAGAACTGCATAACCTGTGGTTATAAGGTTGCCCTGTCCGATGGACACCGTGAGTGCCTTTTTTGTTTGAGTGAAACCCACAACGTCAAGGCTTGTTCGATTTGTCGGGAGTTTATGGCCCAAACTCTAAGAAACCATTCCTCTCATCTGAAATCTTATTGCTGGGAGGAGTCCCTCCAAGCAAAGGAACAGCCTGAGGTTCGCGCCATCATGTCTACGTCAGCGACATCGGGGTGACCAACGACCACTCCATCGACGGTGTCGGCGGCTCCGTCTGTGACTACAGTATCGGGCTCGGTACTGCCCTTGAGGCCGCCGATATCATTGCTGCCGAGGATCCCGAAGTTGCCCTCGGCCGCAATGACCACTCCGGAGGCACCTGTGGGCTCACAGGCAACAAAGTCATCCAGGTGTCAGGGGCACGACCCCGATCCGTGGGAGGCGTGGGAGGCCTGGGAGTCTGCCTGCGGCCCCGATTCGTAGGAGGCTGATGCCTTCGCCTCGCCTCCTCCTTTCCAGCAGCGGCGGCAGGCCAAGGAGGCTGTTCGTCGGTCTCGACGCCTGCTGGAGAGGAGGCGACGGGCAGAGAGCTTGCAGCTGTGAGACACAGCACAGCTGCGAGCCCTCAGCCACATGGCCACGCCTGATTGGCCGGCGCCTGGCTTGGAGGGCAGCGACATGGCCATGCCTGATTGGCCGGTGCCTGGCTTGGAGGGCTATTTGAGGCAGGCGCCGGGCTGGGGAAGGCACGGAGCAACAACTGTCGGTCAACCGTGGTCCTGCTGTCCGTGCCTTGTTCCTGCCCGCGCTTGAGACCAGTCCTCCTGTTCGCCTTGTTGAAGTAACCTGCCTTATGTACTTTAACAGCCTGTGTTTTTTTCTGTTAAGACTGAGTAGAAGCCCTGCCTGCATTAAGGACTATTTCTGTTAAGACTGTGTAGAAGCCTGCTTGCTTTGTACTTTTGAGTTTTGACTGCATTAAAGCCCTGCACCTCTAACCAGCTCCCCTGCCTCTGCCTGACCACTGCCTGGCACTGACACCAGGCCTCTTACCGCCACACAGTGGAAACGTCCAGCTGCTCAAGATATCTCCAAAGAAAAGGAAAAGAAGAAGAAGAGGAAGGAGAAGAGGCGTTCCCCTTCCAAGGAGACCCGACTCTCAACACCTCCACCGACTCAGCTCACTGAGGATCCAGGCGAGCAGTTGGACCAACAAGAGGTCCTTGAAGTGTAGGACGAGGAGCAGGCTGTGGAGGTTTTGCCCTCGGAACCGCCCATTTTGACGGCTGCGGTACCCCCGCCGAGTCACCTCAAGCCGGTGGACCGCCGGGAGGAGATAGTGGCCCAACATCGGCCCACGCCCAGTCACCAGGTGGCGTCTGGAAGGAGCAAGTCTTGCTCTCCAGAACGCAGAGTCAGACCTCGGTCACCACACTACCGTGAAGCGTACACCAAGTGGGCCCACTCTCGCCCCTCCACTGACTCACCGCTCACCTCCGCTTCCCACATCGCGAGGTACGGTCAGGAGCATATGTGGCGAGAGTACCCGGCCTCGTACCTCTCCTATTCGCCATCTTGCAGGGATAGGTACCACCGAGACCTAAGGCACTGGTCACCCTACCGGAAGTCCCATTCGCCGTCCAGGGAGAGATACCACTTCCGGTATCAGAGGTCACCGAGCTGATCGGTTTCCACATCACCTCGCCATCGGAGATCCAGGGAGCCCACACCCTGATATAGGGCTGTGTCTCCTCCCCCAAGAGTAACCTTGACTGCTACTCGTCCGGTTACCGAGTCTGCCTTGACTCAGACAACAGTGCCAGCCACGACGGTTACACAGGCGATACAGCGTCCACGGCCTGCTGTGGTGCCGATAACAACATCATCAACATCTCAGCCAACAACCACGGCTGTCTTGCCGTCTGCAGTACCGGTATCCACCATGGCACCAATGGTTACCCTGGCGTTACCACCCCAGAGGTCATCAAGAGAGAGGTCCGCCGACGAGTCATCTCACTCTTCTCAGTCGTACAAGACCGATTCCGACTCCAAGGACTCCACGCCTATGTCCCACGAGTCGCCACCCATGGTCTTCAGGGAACCAGGACCTGAGTCGGCACCAGAGGATGTGAAGCAGTTCTCCGCCATCCTACTTCGCATGGCTACAGCGCTCGGGCTGAAGGTTGCGGACCCGGCTCCAACGGTACAGGACCCGGTTTTCCAGTACATTGATACACGTCTGCCTTCCACCTCACTGTTGCCATTTCTGCCGGCCCTCGTGGAGGCCCTGAAACATTCTTGGGCTAAGCCGACATCCACCCAGCCAATTCCGCATTGGCTCGAGCATTTGTACCGCACGCAGAAGGAGGACGCTGAGTTCCTCTTCAACCACCCGGTGCCGAACTCCATCGTTGTGGAATCTGCACAGACCAAGGGTGGCAACAGGGCGCACACCACCCCGCCAGTTCCTGAGGGCCATAGGCTAGACACCTTCGGAAAGCGGTTCTACCTTGATCGCGAGGGTATTGAACACACAGGCTTGCCTGGCGGCTTACCTGCGGAATTTACTTGATCGGTTCTGCCCTCTTTTGACTAACCTCCCTGAAGAGAGCCACGCAAGTACCGTGCAATTCTTCAATGAGGTGGTGACATTTGCGAATCAGCAGATCATCTCTTTAAGGCATACCGTGGAGGTTGCAGCGAGAGTGATGGTCGGCTCCGTCTCCCTTCAGCGGTACGCCTGGCTTCGATCGTTGGGGCTGCAGGAGGACAGCAGGAGGAGGATCGAGGACCTCCCCTTCGACGGCCAAGGGCTATTTAATGCCACTACCGATGAGGCCATGGATCATCTTGTCAAGGTGCGACTAACCGCCAAGAAGATGGGCATACACCAGCCACCTCAGCCTCGCCGTGGCTTCAGCTCTCGGCCATCGTGGCGCAGGTCCTCGTCCACTACCTACCAACAATGGTCTCCTCGCTCGGCTACATCCCGACCATCCACTGCATCCTCAGCACGAAGGCCTCTTCGGAGACGCCCATCTTCTTCCTCGAAGAAGTCTTCGTCTGGGACGAAGTCCCGGTTTTGACCACCTTTGCAGGTCGCCACCACAGCCAACCTTCAGCCTGCCAGCAGCCTTCGAAGATCAACAGAGCCTGGCCAGACACCTCGCCAAGTGGCATCAAGTTACCACGGACTCTTGGGTCCTTTCCATCGTCTGTCTTGGCTACGCCATAGAATTTCAAGATATTCCACCACGAGGCGTCTACTCTTCCACCCCAGCCAGCTCGGTCCTGCTGGAAGAGATCTATTTCCTACTTCAAAAAATAGCTATCGAGAGACTTCCGTCCTCAGCCAGAACCACCAGCTTCTTCTCCCGGTACTTCTCGGTACCAAAGTCAGACGGAACCCTGCGGCCTATCCTGGACCTCAGAGGGATGAACGACTACATCTGCCCCAAAAGGTTCAAGATGGTCACCCTTGCCTCGATCCTCCCCTTCCTCTGACGAGGGGACTGGTTCTCCTCCATCGATCTTCGGGATGTTTATTTCCACATCGCCATTCACCCACAGCACAGACAATACCTACGGTTCGCGGTCGACGGCACCTGTTACCAATACAGGGTGTTACCGTTCAGACTCTCTACCACTCCCAGGGTCTTCACCAAATGCATGGCCCCAGTGGTATCATACCTGCAGATGAAGGGCATCTCGATCTACCCATACCTGGACAACTGGCTGTTGGTGGCATCCTGCAGACAAAAACTCTACAGGGACATCCACCGGACACTCACCCTTCTGACCCATCTCAGTCTCCGGGTCAACCTGAAAAAGTCCCATCTCGAACCGACGAGGGTTCTCGATTTCATCGGGGCAACCCTGGACTCGGTATCGGCCAAGGCCTATTTGCCAATGGACCGTGCACGGACCCTTCGTCGGGCCATGTCTTCAGTCTTCGATGCCCTGACGGTATCAGCGAGGAGGGTCCTCGGCTACGTGGCCTCAACTACCACTGTTACCTACCTGTCCAGACTCCGTGCTTGACCTCTTCAGCACTGGTTTGTCCGAGTATTCAACCCGCTTCAGGACAACCAGAGACGTCTGCTTTGAATACCTCCGCAGGTCTGTCACTTCCTGCTATAGTGGCAGTCCTACAGCCATCTCCTCTCAGGGATGCCCTTTCGGGAACCATCTCCATGACTAACGGTAACAATGGACCCTTCTCTCTTCAGATGGGGAACCCATTGCGGCGGTCTCAGGGTCCAGGGCCGGTGGATCAACGACGAAGCCGTCCTCCACATCAACGCCCTCGAGCTGCTTGCCATCTGGAAAGCTCTGAGGGCATTTCGTCACCTGGTGGTGAGCCATACGGTGTTGATCTTGACGGACAACATGACGGCGGTTTGCTATGTCAACAGGCAAGGAGGGACTCATTCAACCACCCTCCTCAACATAGCCCTCGACCTCTGGAACTGGTGTGTCTCGCTTCAGATCCATCCGCTAGCGGTGCACCTGGCCGGGCAGGAAAACACCACAGTGGACGCCCTCAGCAGAGACACCTCTTGCCACCACACGTAGTCCCTCTTGAGCGAGGCATTCCAGATGATTCGAGACCGGTGGGGCGAGCCAACGATCGACCTCTTCGCCTCGCACCAGAACGCAAAGTGCCACCGGTACTGTTCGAGGGCCAGCCGGGGTCACAAGTCCATTGGCGATGCTTTCCAGTTCGGATGGAACGAGGGTCTCCTCTACGCTTTCCCTCCGTTTCCCCTCCTGGGCTGAGTGGTCTCCAAGATCCTCGCGGACCGAGCCAACTCTGTCCTCGTAGCCCCATACTGGCCGAGGCAGCATTGGTTCGGCCCCCTGTTCGAGGCCGCTCGCGGACGACTCCTCAGGCTCCCAACAACACCGGACCTCCTGTCGCACTCCAACGGCCTCGTTCTCCACCCAAACCTGCCATTCTTGGCCCTCCATGCCTGGTGTATATCGCCCTAGACGATCCCGTCATCGGTAACATCTTGACTGTGGCTAGGAAGGAGCCGACACGCCGCAACTATCACTACAAATGGCAACAATTCATGGCCTTTGCAGAGACATGACGGGAGCCGGCATCGCCTGTCAACCTGCCTACCGTGTTCCATTTCCTTCTACACATTCGGCAGCAGGGCCTAGCCTTTCCTTCCCTGAAGGTCTACCCTGCTGCTATCGTGGCTTACCAACCTCCACGGTCTCCATCAGCAGCTCTCTTCCGCGATGATACCGTGAAGCGGTTTCTGAAGGGCCTGCAGCACCTTTATCCACTGATATCGCCACCGCTACCGCCATGGTCGCTTTCCTTGGTGCTATCACAGTTGACGAGACCGCCCTTCGAACCCATGGCCACCACTGATGACAGGCTTCTCACCATGAAGACGGCTCTCTTGGTGGCTGTCACCTCAGCCAGGCGGGCGAGTGAGTTGACAGCCTTACCTCATCTTCCATAGGGACAAGGTGGTCCTCCGGCCTGACATCTCCTTCTTGCCGTGGTGTCCAACTTCCATCTCGGTCAGGACATCATCTTGTCAACCTTCTATCCAGACCTGACTACACCTGTGGAGCGATCCCTCCACTCCCTGGATGTTCATCGGGCCTTGGCCTTCTACACGGACAGGACTGCACCTTTCGTGTGCTATGGTAGGCGTCGGAGAGGCCACAAGGTGTCCACTCAACGTTTTTCGAAATGGGTGGCCCAGACTATCCTGCTGGCATACGAGATGGCTAGGAAACCTCCGCCAGCCTTGCTCCGGGCTCATTCAACCAGAGCTGTGGTGACATCAGCGGTTTTTCTGCGGGAAGTTGATCTGCAGGAACTGTGCCGTGTGGCGACCTGGTCCCAGCCATCAACCTTCGTGCACCACTACAGACTTGACTGCTAGTCCTGTAGAGATGCCTGTTTCGGACATGGAGTGCTGGCTTCCGTTCTCTAGGACTTGACCCACCATCCAACCGGTAAGCTACACAGTCTCCTAATGTGTGAGGCACAGAGACCACGAAGAAGAAGAACAGGTTGCTTACCTGTAACTGTGGTTCTTCGAGTGGTCATCTGTGCCCTCACACATTAATAATTTTGAATTCTTTAATGTAATCCATTCTTTTAACCAAATTAATGTGGATGCTTCATAATAAAGCTTCAGGTCTGGCATGTTTAATCCCCCCTTCTCTTTTATTTCTTTTAAATATTTCATTTTAATTCTTGGTTTCCTCCCATTCCAAATAAATTTACTTAATTCTTGTTCCCAACTTTTAAATGGTTTTTCATTCACTATTATAGGTAAATTTTGGAAAAGGAACATCATTTTTGGTAGAATATTCATTTTTATAGCATAAATTCTCCCTAATAGTGATAAATGTAATTTCTTCCATCTTCTCAAGTCTTCTCTTATCTCCTTCCATATTTTTTTTGTAATTATTATCAAATAAATCCGAATTGTTTTTCATTATTATTATACCCAAATATCTAACTTTTTTTGATATTTTAAAATCTGATCTCTCTATTAATTCCTTTCTTGTATATGTGTCATATTTTTAGTAATCATCAATGATTTTTCTTTATTAATTTTTAACCCTGCTATTTCTCCGAATTGTTTCAAAGTTTCTATAAACGGCTTAATACTATTTAAAGGATCTTCTAAAATTATTACCAGATTGTCTGCATAAACTTGAATTTTAAATTCATATTCTCTTATTCTTGTTCCTCTAATTTCTGTATTGTTCCTTATCTTATTATTTAGAATTTCTAGACACATTATAAAGAGCAATGACGAAAGTGGACATCCCTGTCATCTTAAATTTTCTTGATTTCTCCCCATTTATTATTAGACATGCTTTTTGTTCGTCATAAATTGCTCTTATCCAATCTTTATATCTTTCACCATTTCCCATATTATTCATTATTTCAAATAGAAAATTCCGGTTTATGTTGTTGAATGCCTTCTCTGCATCCAAAAAGATTAATGCTATTTTTTTCTGATTGAATTTCTGATAATACTCTATAATATCTAAAATTATCCTTATATTATTTTTTAAATATCTTCCGGGTAAAAAGCCATTCTGGTCTTCCTGAATCCAATTTACCAATATCTTCTTTAATCTTTCAGCTAAAATTAAAGCAAAAATTTTGTAATCGATATTTAATAAAGAGATCAGTCTATAGTTCCTTTTGTCCCATCTATCTTTCCCCTCTTTCGGGATCAAAGTAATATTCGATTCTTTCCATGAGTTAGGGAATTCTTGATATTTAATGGAGTTTAATACTTGGGATAGCAGAGGTATTAACAATTCTTGAAACGTTTTGTAATATAACACCGTGAATCCATCAGGGCCGGGGGCTTTCCCTAATTTTAAACTTTTAATTGCCTCCCTTATTAATTGGTTTGTCCAGGTCGCCTCTTTGAATATCCGTTAGTTGAGTGATCTCCGTCTGTTGTAAATATTTTATCATTTTTTTTTTTTTTTTGTTCTTGTGTTTGAGGTCTTTTTTTAAATAATTCTTCAAAATAATTTACAAAAACATTTTTAATCTTTGTTTGTTGATGATATATATTCTGTTCTTCTCTTATACTGTTAATATTACGCTTTTCTCTCTCCTTTTTTAGTTTATACGAAAGTCATCTCCCTGGCTTATTAGCCTGCTCAAATTGTCTTTGCTTTGTGAATTTCAATTTTTTATCTATCTCATCAATCATTAATAATGATAATTGATTTCTTAATATTTTTATTTTGCTTTGTATTTTAGAATCTTGTGGTTTCTTTTCTAATTCATATTCTTTTTCCTGAAGCTTTTTTTGTATTTGTACTTCTTTTCCTTTCCTACATTTTGTTATCCAGGCCTGTTGGTTTATAAAAAAAATCCCCCCATCACCGCTTTACTCGTCTCCCAAACTATCTGTGCTGTTTGTCCTTTACCTACATTAGTCTCCATGAAATTTTTTAGTTCCTCTTTTGCTTTCCCTACTATTAATTCATTTTGTTATAAACAATCTTTCAATCTCCAATTAAATTTATTTTCTCCATATTGTATTGTCAATAATATAGGGCAGTGATCCGATAATGTTCTTGGGAGTGCTTCCATTTTTACAATATTTTTTTATCAGATCTGAGGATATAAAAAACATATCTATTCTAGGCCAGGTTTTGTGACGTTCAGAGTAAAACTTATAGTCTTCTTTCTCTCCTTTTATATTTCTCCAGACTTCCTCTACAGACATGTATTCTAATAATTCAAAAAAGATTTTAGGCAATTTCCCTTGACTATTCCTGCTATTCATATTTTTACCTTTGCAAGATCTATCCGCTATTGAGTTCAGGACCCCATTCCAATCTCCCATTAGAATCATTTTATAACTATCTAGGTCCAATAATTTTTCTAATAAATTTTGGTAAAACTTACTTTTATTTTCCAATGGGCCATGCACTGCTATAATTAATAATTTTAAATCCATAATTATTACTTCTACTGCAATACAATGTCCTAATTCATCACTGTATATTTGTTTTGCCTCATATTTATTATTTATGTAAATTGTTACTCCTTTTTTCTTCTTATTAATTGATAATGAGAACGTTTGTCCTAATTTAGGATTCTTAATATAATTTAAATCCTTATTTTTAATGTGAGTTTCTTGTATTGCTATTATGTCTAGGTTTAATTTCTCTAATTGATGAAAAATACATTTCCTTTTATGAGGGGAGTTCATGCCCTGGACATTCCAGGATAATAATCTTAATCTCATTTTACTTGAATTGTTTATAATATTTCTTATTCAGTTTCTTCTGTTTCTTCTTCTAATTCTTCCAATTCTATGTCTTGTATCGAATTTGATTCTTTTCCACCCTCTTCTTCTTCCTCCTCTTCTCCTTCCTCTTCTTCTTCCTGACCCACCTTTAAATCATCTTCCTTTCGTGTTTTTGCCAATTCTTTTTTTTATTTCTTCTTTTCCTGGTTCTGTTTCAAAGTCTTGTATTGCTTGTGTAGTCTCTTTACTTTTACCTTCTTCCTGTTCCTGTGATGTCTCTTCTATTTTGCTTAATTCTTCCTTATGTTTCCTCCAAAACTCTCTTGCTTTCGTAATAGAGTTTAACACGAATCTCTTCTGCCTCCAGACAAATGAAATTCCTTCTGTTCTCTCCCATGTGTCCCTTATTCCCTGGGTTCTCAAAGGTTGTGTCAGAAAACTATAATCCCTCCTTCTTTTCAGCAGAGCCAGGTGTACAACTTTATATATTTTTACTTCATTTCCTTCCACTACCGGCTTCTTTGTGTAGCTACACTGTAGGAAAACATCTTTTATTCTCTCTCTCAAGAAATATACCACGATGTCTCGTGGTATATTCTTCCACTTTGCCATTGCTGAATTAATTCTGAAAATCCTATCCAGTTCTAAATCTAGTTGTTCCGGTGCCCATCCTATGAATTGCGCCAGTGGTCGAATCAATCTTTGATATAAATCTTCCTGTGGAGATTCGCTCAGCCCTCTTATCTTGATTGATTTATTTCTATTCTGTATATCTATTAGTAAAGTTGTCCTTTCTAGTTGCTCTGTCTTCTCTTCCATTTTCGATGCCTGTGTCTCCATCCTTGTTGTTCCCTCCTCAACTTGCTTCACTTTTCATTCACCAGTTTTCGTTCTTTAGAAATATTATCCAATTTCATGCTGAAAGTCTCCAATTCCTTTTTAAGATCAGTTTTTATCTCTGTTCTCATATGTTTCATTTCTGTTCTTGTTTCCTTCATTTCATTTTTAAATGTCATTGTTAGTTTCCTTATTTCTTCAGTTATATCTAGTCCAACACTCTGTGTCATGCTTTGATTTTCTGCTGTTGCTGTTTTTGTTTCAGTAGTAAGCATTCTGATTTCTGTCGAGGCTCTTCTTTGAAGCAATGTTTGTATCTGTGTTTGTGCTCCAGGCCCTGCTTTCCTTTTCCCTGCTGCCATCATTTTGTCTATTTTATTCTGCTCTCTTTCAGTCTTTATTAATTATACTGTTTTAACTTATTTGTCCTCCTTTTTTTATTCTTATTCTTATTCTTTTTTATTCCTATTCTAGTTTTCTTTAGTTACTATTTAATTATCTTTCACTTATTTTCCAGAATAGATTTAACTCTATTTCTTCTTAGTTATACTTTTCTCCTTCTTTTTATTTTTTTTTTAATGTTTCCCTTCCTTTCTTGTCCCTTACTAGAGTCTGCCGACTCTTATCTTCGAGTAATGTTCCCTTCAAGGTTATCTCCTTGGATACAACCTTGTGTGTGTCCCTAGAATCTGTTCCTTTAACTGAGACTAATCCTTTATTTCTCCTACCAAGTTAGTATAATACAGAAACCAAAGTAATGTATTTTTTTCAAAATATAATAACCCAAGTAATATGTTTTCTACAAGATACAATTATGTGATCTTCTCAGAGACTTTACTCACTTATATTATAATCAAGTCAAGCTTTCACTCTCTATTATGCTATAAATTCAATAAATTCAATTTGTAGCTTTATGTTCTTCTTCGTGGTCTCTGTGCCTTCATACACTAGGAGCTTTAGCGCCTGCGCGGTAGCGTTCAGAAACTTCTAGAGCTTGTTCGCTTGGCGGGAACCCCTCCCCCACGCCGGTACTGCGCATGCTCCTCCCGCCGAGCAACGGTCTCTCCTCAGTTCTTTCTCGTCCGCCGCCGCGTACGGAAGGTTCTTCAGTTTGTTCCTCTCACGTTGTGCTTGGCTTGCTGTTTTTCACGGTTTTACGGACTTTCGGACTGTCTTTGACCTCTCTTTCGGACTCCCCCTTCGGTTTTTCGTCTTTTTGGATTTCGGAGTTTGGCGTTCTTCGTCTTATGTCCGCGCTCTTTAAAAAGTGCGTGTCCTGCGGCCGCAAGGTTGCCCTCAACGACGGCCATAAGGAGTGTCTCTTCTGTTTGGGTGAGTCCCACAACATCCGGACTTGCCCAATTTGCCGGGATTTTACTCCCCAAACTCTCCGCAACCGCTCCGCGAGACTCAAATCTTATTTTTGGGAACAGTCTCTGCGGGCGATAGACGAGACCTCCACTTCCAAGATGGCCGACAAGAAGACGACCACGCCATCGACGGTATCGGCGGCTGCCGTTCCGTCCACCTCGTCGGTATCGGGCTCGGTACCGGCGAAAACGCCGATCTCGGCGCTACCGAGGATCCCAAAGCTGTCGGCGGCTGCCAAGTCAGCAAAAGGATCCTCGACGGCGAGGAAGGCTGAGGCTCCCCTTACGGAGACGCCTGCTATAAAGCGCCCTGCTCCGGACGGAGGCAAGGGCAAGGAGAAGGAGAAGAAGAAGAAGAAGAAGGAGAAGAAGCGCTCCCCGGCTGGGGACGTTCAACCTCCTACTCCTCCTCCTCCTCAGCAGCCTTCCAAAGGGCGAGGCGAGTCCGTCGATCTCTCGGACGATGAGATTGAGGACGTTCCCCAACAGCGCCCGGACTCGCCTGTGGCAGACCCTCCAACCCTGGTGGAGGAGCGCCACCGCCCTCTTAGCCGTCGCAGGTCGGCCGACCTGCAGCAGAGAGAGCCCTCTGCTTCTCCGGAGCGGCGTTCGACCTCCTTTAGGTCCCGGTCCCGCTCTTCCGAGCGTCCGGTGGCCTCGCCGCCTCCGAGGGAGACAAGAGAGGAACAACCTCGCTCGTCTGCCTCCAGATACACCTCGGCGTCCTACGTGGCCAGGTACGCGAGGGAATCTGAATGGAGAGAGCGCCCGGCCTCCTATCGGTCGCATTCGCCATCGTACCGGGATCGGTACCATTGTGGCCCGAGTCGCTGGGAGACCTTCCGGAGGTCCCGGTCACCTCGTCGACAGCGCGAATCGCGCTCGCCTAGAGGGGACGAGGCTCGGTACCGTCGACGCCGAAGCCGATCTCCGTCGGACCGCCGCTCCTTCAGCCGCTCTCCCTCTCCTCGATATCATAGGGCGAGGGAGCCTTCACCACGGTATCGGGCGATATCGCCACCTCCTAGGGTCACGGCAACGGCGACGCGCCCTACGGAGTCGGTGGTGACTGAGCGGGCTACGACGACGTCAGCCTGCCAGACTACCCCGGTCACCACCAAGAGGGTGAAGTCAGTGGTCAGCCATCCCAAGCGGGACGCTGCTGCTACCACCGCCCCGGCTGCGGAGAAGCCTAGGAAGGCAACACCTGCGGCGACGAAGGAGCCGGAAAGCGAGCGGCGAGAGGACTCACCGAGCTCGGAGTCGTACGACTCGAGCGCGGAGTCAGAGGTGTCTGAGGCGGCCTCACAGGAGTCTCCTCCGCTGGGATTCGGGGACCCGATCCCAGATTCTGCTCCAGAGGACGTCCACCAGTTCTCTGCGATGCTGCTCCGCATGGCCACTACCCTCGGCCTTAAGATCGCCGATGCGGAGCCGGAGGACGACGATCCAGCCTTCTCCGTCTTCGAGGAGAAGCGACCTTCCACGGCCCCGCTGCCTCTCCTGCCCCGGGTATCCAGACTGGTGAAGGCCGCCTGGGATAGACCGGCCTCGGCTCAGCCGATACCGCAGCGGTTAGAACACCTCTACAGGGTGCAGAAGGATAACGCCGGTTATCTCTTTAATCACCCTGTACCGAACTCTGTGGTCGCCGAGTCGGCACAGAAAAAAGGGCTCCGGCAGGCAACACACCACCCCGCCGGACAAGGAGGGCAGGAAGTTGGACGCCTACGCAAGGAGGTTCTATTCAGCTGCCTCCTTGCAGATCAGGCTGTCCAACACTCAGGCTTGCCTCGCGGCATACCTGAAAAAAGTGCTCGATCGCCTGCAACCGGCGATGGAGGCGGTACCGGAGGACATCCGCCAAGCCTCCTCCGTGATCTTCAATGAGGCTATCTCCATCGCTCGGCACCAGATGGCCTCCTCCCGGCACGCAGTGGAGATCGCCTCCCGGGTCATGGCGGGACCCGGCCTCCGCTGCCATGCTTGGCTGCGACCGGCCGACATCCAGGAGGACACCAGAAGGAGGATTGAAGTTTCTCCCCTTCGACGGTGAAGGCCTATTCAATTCGTCCACAGACGAAGCTTTGGACAATCTTGTCAAGGCGAGACTGACCGCAAAAAGATCGGGCTGCAGCCGGCCACGCAGGCCCGCAGGGCCTCCACCTTCCGCCCATCCTGGCGACGATCCTCCACCTCGTCGTTCCAGCGTTCGGCCCAGTCTGGACAGTCGAGACCGTCCTCCGGCTCATCGGCCAGACGCACGATTAGGCGGCGCCCGGCTTCGTCCAAGAAGTCCTCCTCCGAGACAAAGTCTCGGTTTTGACGTGCCTGGCAGGACCCACCAATACCCACTCTTCAGCCTACCATCAGCGCTCGGAGACCGACCGACTCTCGCTCGACACCTAGCGGAGTGGCAGTATGTCACTACGGACTCTTGGGTGCTTTCCATCGTCCGTCTTGGCTACGCCATCGAGTTTCTCGATATTCCTCCTCGCGGCGTTTACTACTCCACGCCGTCGAGTCCGGCCCTCCTGGAAGAGATCCAATCCCTCCTCCAGAAAGGGGCGATCGAGCGGCTCCCGCAAGAGGCCAAGACCACCGGCTTCTTCTCCAGGTACTTCACGGTACCGAAAGCCGACGGTACCCTCCGGCCGATCCTAGACCTCAGAGGGGTGAACTACTACATCCGCCCCAAAAGGTTCAAGATGGTCACGATACCGTCGATCCTACCCTTCTTACATCGAGGGGACTGGTTCGCCTCCATCGATCTCCGAGACGCATACTTCCATATCGCCATTCGCCCGCAGCACAGACGGTACCTCCGCTTCGCAGTCGACGACACCTGTTACCAGTACAAGGTGCTGCCGTTCGGACTCTCGACTGCCCCAAGGGTCTTCACCAAGTGCATGGCCCCGGTGGTATCCTACCTGCGGACGAAGGGTGCTTCCGTCTTCCCCTACCTCGACGATTGGCTGTTGGTGGCGTCCTGCAAACAGAGACTTTACCACGACGTCCACATGACGTTGTCACTCCTGACCCGCCTTGGTCTACGTGTGAATCCGAAGAAGTCCCACCTCGAGCCGGCGAGGATCTTGGACTTCATCGGGGCGACGCTCGACTCGACCTCCGCCAGGGCGTACCTACCAGAGTCTCGAGCACAAACCTTCATCCGGGCCGCCGCTCACGCTCGTACGGCCCCGACGTTATCTGCGAGAAGCGTCCAGCAGCTCTTGGGCTACATGGCTGCGACGACCGCTGTGACATATCTCGCCAGGCTGAGAGCAAGACCTCTTCAACACTGGTTCGTCCGCATATTCGACCCCCTGCGAGACGAACAGACACTCCGACTGCAGCTGCCGGGAGACGTCCGCTCATCCCTCCGATGGTGGCAGTCGCGATGCAATCTCATGTCAGGGATGCCTTTCCAACAGCCGACACCGAAGGTGACGGTAACGACCGACGCCTCCCTGTATGGATGGGGTGCCCACTGCGGCGATCTCAGAGTCCGCGACAGATGGACCGACGACGAGACCGCTCTCCATATCAACGCGCTGGAGCTGCTCGCCGTCTGGAAAGCCCTACGGGCGTTCCGCCATGCCGTGGCGGGGCGCACGGTCCTGATTCTGACGGACAACACCACCGCCGTCTGCTACATCAACAGACAAGGTGGGACTCATTCCACGACCCTGCTCGACATCGCGCTCGACCTGTGGGAATGGTGCATTCGCCTGCACACGCATCCCGTGGCGGTTCACCTGGCCGGGCAGGAGAACACCACGGCAGACGCCCTCAGCAGGGACACCTCATCCCATCACGAATGGTCTCTCTCCGGAGAGGCGTTCAGACTGATTCGGGACCGCTGGGGCGAACCATCGATCGACCTCTTCGCGACCAGGGAAAACGCGAAGTGTCGCCGATTCTGTTCCAGAGCGGGCCACGATCGTGCCTCCATCGGGGACGCTTTCCAGTTTCCGTGGACCGGGGAACTCCTCTACGCGTTCCCGCCGTTCCCGCTGCTCGGCCGGACGATATCGAAGATCCTCGCCGACCGAGCCGACGCGATCCTGGTAGCCCCGTACTGGCCGAGGCAACATTGGTTCGCACCCCTGCTACAAGCCGCACGAGACGACCTGCTCCGGTTGCCACCGACACCGGACCTGCTCTCCCACTCCGGCGGCCGAGTCCTCCATCCGGACCTGCCACGCCTGGCCCTCCATGCCTGGAGGATATCGCACTAGACGATCCCGTGCTCGGTACCGTCCTCGTCGCGGCCAGGAAGGAATCCACCCGTCGCAACTATCAATACAAGTGGCGACGCTTCCTGACCTTCGCTAACGAGAGGAGTGAGCCGGTATCGCCCGTGGGGCTCTCGACCGTCCTGCACTTCCTCCTGCACCTCCGGCAACAGGGCCTGGCGTTTCCATCCCTGAAGGTGTATCTCTCCGCGATCGTGGCATACCAACCGCCACGATCTGCTGCCTCGGCCTTCTTCAGGAACGATACCGTTAAGCGGTTCCTGAAAGGACTTCATCATCTCTACCCGCCGGTATCGCCGCCGTACCGCCGTGGTCCCTCTCGCTGGTGCTCTCGCAGCTGACGAAGCCGCCCTTCGAGCCAATGGCGACCTCGGATGACAGGCTCCTGACAATGAAAACTGCCTTCCTGGTAGCGGTGACCTCAGCGAGGCGAGCGGGTGAGATCACAGCTCTTCGTTCCGATGAGCCCTTCACGGTCTTCCACAGGGACAAGGTGGTCCTGAGACCTGACATCTCGTTCCTGCCAAAGGTGGTGTCCAGTTTCCATCTCAACCAGGACATCATCCTGCCTGCCTTCTTCCCGAACCCGACGACACCGTTGGAGCGGTCCCTCCACTCCCTGGACGTGCGTCGGGCATTGGCTTTCTACAAGGACAGGACTGCTTCCTTCCGACAGACGCCGCATCTCTTTGTTTGCTATGGGCGACGTCGGAAGGGCCAAAAGTGTCCACCCAGCGCTTCTCCAAGTGGGTGGTGAGGACTATTGAACTGGCGTATGAGCTCGCGAGGAAGCCTCCGCCAGTCCTGCTTCGAGCCCACTCCACCAGAGCTGTGGCTACTTCTGCGGCCCTCCTGCGAGGAGTTGACCTGCATGAACTCTGCCGTGTGGCGACCTGGTCCCAACCATCGACCTTCGTGCGCCACTACAGGCTCGACTGCCGGTCGCGCAGAGATGCCCGGTTTGGACGTGAGGTGTTGGCTTCCGTGCTGTAGGACCTGACCCGCCGTCCGACCGGTAAGCTACACAGTCTCCTAGTGATGAAGGCACAGAGACCACGAAGAAGAAGAACAGGTTGCTTACCTGTAACTGTGGTTCTTCGAGTGGTCATCTGTGCCATCATACACACCCGCCCTTCCTCCCCTCTTTCTCAGGTCCCTGTAGGTTCTACGGCGGACGACAGAACTGAGGAGAGACCGTTGCTCGGCGGGAGGAGCATGCGCAGTACCGGCGTGGGGGAGGGGTTCCCGCCAAGCGAACAAGCTCTAGAAGTTTCCGAACGCTACCGCGCAGGCGCTAAAGCTCCTAGTGTATGATGGCACAGATGACCACTCGAAGAACCACAGTTACAGGTAAGCAACCTGTTCTTATCAGATTCGTTTCAACAAACACTCAAATAGTAAACTTCAATGAATAATATAAACTATTATAACTATCAATAAATATCAGTTATATTTCAAATGATTATCTTAATTACACAACAAATCATACAGCAAATTATACAGCAAGTACAACCCCCGATCTTCAATCGAACCTTTTACTTTCAATCTGACCTCCCTCCTTTATTTTCCCCTTTTATTTTTATTTCTTTTTCTTCACCGCAGTCTTCCGGCGTTCTGTAAGTTAGTTCTTTCAAAACAAACTTTGATCTTCCTTCCTCTTTCCCCCCACACTGCTATTCTCCGTCTGATACTTTATGTTTTGTTGGTTCTTCTCTTTACTGTCACAGTTCTGCTGTACTCTATCTTTCGCTGTATCGACTCTACTTATGTTCTTAAAGACTCTCTTTCTTTTCTCTCTTTCTTTACCAAATCAGTTTTACAGTCTGTCACGTGTTCTCACTCTAAGCAGCTGCCGGTCTCCTCCATTACTCCGCTCAGCACATATCCATTCCTTATTTTTCATTTAATTTCATCCAATTGTTTTTCTAACACCAATATTTACTCTCCAATAGGTCCAATATCTTTATGTCCAAATCAATTGCTTAACGAAATGAATAATTTATAAACTAAAAATGTTTCCTCCGTCCCTTCCCTTCCACGTAGGAGGGACAGTTGTTTCGTCGTCTCCCAATGTCCCAGTGTTTATTATTGTTTTTTCCAATTTATCCAATTTATAATATCAAATATGCCAGATTTATTTTCAGTCCTGTCCAACTTTCAATGTCACCAATCAGTTTGATTTTAAATGTCCATTATATGTAATAGTTCAAAAAGAAAAGTTCAAACAAAGAAATGTTCCAAAAGTCACACGTCTTCTCTCAGCCCAGAGATCGAAAACTCCTGGGACACGTAGCTCTTTTTAGATTAGAGTTCTAACTTTATTCACCTCCTCTCAGTAAAAGTCTGTTTGGATTTAACTTACCCCAGTTGGCACTTTAATGAATTTGTTCTTATGAACCTTGGAAATGAAACTTAAAATAAACGGTGGTGATGCAGCTAGCCTGTCAAGGCTGCCCAGTGTGGTTATGGCGGCTCCGCGATCCCATCAGCTCTTCCCGTGCAGCCGTCTCCTCTCCCCAACTTCTGCGCACTTGAGCTGAGATCGGATCCCCTTCAAGCCTCCTCCATGTCCCCTTTTATCAAGGGGTCAATTTCCTCCAGACTGTCACTTTGGTTAGGAAATACCGACCTCACTGGGACTCAGAATTCACTAGCCTCGTGAATTCCGTCCGATCGCCGTGTCGCCTCCATCGGAAGTCCCTCCATGGTTCTCAAAAGTGCCCGCCTCTCACCAGCACTTCTATCTCTTTGTCTTTCCTCCCTCTGCTTGTCATCCTAGGTAAGTTCTTGAGTTTCAAGAACATGGTAAACCAGCTAAATTGCCTTCTGTTGGCACATTTGCCTGTGACTGAAATCTATCTCTAGACCCACCAGCATGGGGTCTTCTCGCCAAGATTACTGAAGCTTTTCGGCTTCGTTGGACGGGTTCAGAACACATCTTAAGAAGGGAAGAGACTTTATGGTTACAATGGAGAACAAAATTTGTATGGCCTTTGAAAAGAACTTTTGCCCCTGTTATACGACCTCATTTTAGCGGTCGGTGCTCAGTTTCCCCCCTACATTAAGAAAAAATGCCCTTGTTTTAACATCCAAAACCAAAGATGCAAACCTGCAGGCTCTTGCGACTCCCAACAGCATCACTTTTGTTTCTCTTACATACTGATTTTTAACCATCTGCCTGATGAAGAAAGAAGAGCTTTGAAAGCTATTGTAATTTTATTGTGCATTCTCCTAGGTATAATAAAAGTATATATGAGTATTTTGTGCATTATCTCGTGTATTTTGTTTAATAGTCAGCAGCAGCTCCAGCAAGTCTTGTATTTGCGAATGTATTATTGCAGCTTCC
>CAOLHI010007003.1:0-20104 GCA_948474755.1 Ctenosaura bakeri
TGACCATGTCCTTCTTGAATTGGGGTGCCCAGAACTGGACACAGTATTCAGAAGGGGTCTAACCAAAGCAGAGTAGAGTGGTACCAGTACCTCCCTCGATCTAGACACCATACTCTTATTGATGCAGCCGAGAATTACATTGGCTTTCTTGGCTGCCGCATCACACTGCTGACTCATGTTCAGCTTGTGGTCTTTGAAGACTCCTAGATCCCTTTCACACGTACTGCTATCCACCCACGTGTCCCCCATCCTATATTTCTGTATTCCATTTTTTCTATCTAAGTGTAGGACCTTACACTTCTCTCTGTTGAATTTCATTTTGTTCGCCTTGGCCTAGCAATCCAATCTATCCAGGTCATTTTGAATTTTGATCCTGTCCTCTGGCGTATTAGCAACCCCTCCCAATTTGGTATCATCTTCAAATTTGATGAGCATGCCCTCTATTCCTTCATCCAAGTCGTTGATAAAAATGTTGAACAGCACTTGGCCCAAGACAGAACCCTGTGGCACCCCGCTAGTCACTTCTCTCCAGGATGAAAAACAGCCATTTGTGATCACCCTTTGGGTTCAGTCGGTCAACCAATTACAAATCCAACTAACAGTAGCCCTGTCCAGCCCACTTTTTACCATGTTCATTGCAAGAATGTCATGGGGAACTTTGTCAAAGGCCTTACTGAAATCGAGATATGCTACATCCACAGCATTCCCTTCATCTATCAAGCTAGTAACTCTATCATAAAAAGAGATAAGATTAGTCTGGCATGACTTATTTTTGAGAAATCCATGTTGACTTCTCGTGATTACCGCGTTGCTTTCTAAGTGATTAGAAACTGACTGCTTAATGATCTGCTCCAGGATCTTTCCGGGTACTGAGGTCAGGCTGACTGGGCGATAATTATTTGGGTCCTCTTTTTTCCCTTCTTGAAGATGGGGACAACATTTGCTCTCTTCCATTCTGCTGGAACTTCTCCTGTCCTCCAAGATTTCTCAAAGATTATAGCAAGTGGTTCCTAAATGGCCTTTGCCAGCTCTTTTAATATCCTAGGATGCAATTCATCTGGCCCTGGAGACTTGAATTCATCCAATGCGGCCAGGTATTCCTGTACCACCTCTCTACTTATTATGTGCCTCATTTCCTCTGCTTCCTCCCGTGCTCCCCAACCGCCAGACTGAGTGCTTGTATCCTTCTGGGAAAAAAACGGAGACAAAGAAGATGTTAAGTATTTCTGCCTTTTCTCTTCCCCCTCTGAGTAACTCGCCATCTTCTCTGTGCAGTGACCCTACTCTCTGTAGTTTCTTCTCCTGTCTCCTTCTTTTCCCTTTTGCTGCGGACATATTTAAAAAAGCCCGTTTTATTGTTTTTAATGTCTCTGGCCAGCCTAAGTTCGTTCTGTGCTTTAGCCTTTCTGACTTCCTCCCTACATCTCCTGGCAACTTGTTTAAATTCTTCTTTGGTGATTTCCCCCTTCTTCCATTTCCCATACATGTTTCTCTTAACTCTTAGCTCAGCTGAGAGTTCTTTAGTCAACCATTCTGGTTTCTTCAGATGCCTTCCATTTTTCCTCCTTATTGGCACCGTTTTAGACTGTGCCTTCAGTATCTCCTTTTTAAGGAACTCCCATGCCTCCTGAACTCCTTTCCCTTTCACTATTCCTGACCACGGAATTCCAGCCAGCAGCTCCCTAAGTTTACAGAAGTCCTCTTTTTTAAAATCTAAGATGAGTGTCTGGCTACCCTTATCTTCTCCTTCCCACTGAATGCCAAATTCCAACAGGGCACGGTCACTCCCCCTAAAGTTCCAACCACTTCTACCTCATTAACAAGGTCATCCCTGTTGGTCAGGATCAGATCTAGAATATTTGATTCCCTTGTGGCCTCTTCCACCTTCTGGACCATGAAGTTGTCTGCAAGACAAGCAAGAGACTTGCTGGACCTTGCTGTCTTGGCAAAGTTTGACCACCAGCATATATTCGGGTAATTGAAATCTCCTATAATTACTGTATCTCTCCTCTTTGAATGTGCAGTCATTTGGTTGAGGAAGGCGTCATCGAAGTCCTCAGCCTGGGTTGGAGGCCCGTAGTAAACCCCCACCAGAATATCCCTATTGTTTCTCACTGCCTTAATTCTTATCGAAATGCTCTCAACCTGGCCTTCTGGGTTTAAGTCCCGGATGTCTTCACAGGTGAAAACATCCTTGACATACAAGGCTACTCCTCCTCCTTTCTTGTTTGGTCTATTTTTACAGAATAGGCTATACTCCTCTATTCCTATATTCTAATCATGAGACTCATCCCACCAGGTCTCAGTGATGCCTATCAAATCGTATTTATTTTCTTGTTCTAGGAGTTCAAGTTCATCCTGCTTGTTTCCCATACTCCTTGCATTCAGTGTAGAGACACTTAAGTCCCTGGGCCCTTCCTGCAAGTCCTGTACTATTGTTTCTACTCCTCCCGCCATTGGCCGCTTGTACTACTTGTCCAGTATCATTTGGGCCTTTTCCCCCTGTGCACTCCGAGTCCTTGCCCTGAATAATATTGTCTCCCTCCCCAGTGGAACTTAGTTTAAAGACCTCTTAATCCTCCTTGCGAGACTGTTTGCAAATACATGCCTGCCAAGTTTCGTGAGGTGTAGCCCATCCCTCGCCAGAAGCCCATGTTCATGGAAATTCACGCCATGTTCCAAAAACCCAAACCGTTGCCGGCGGCACCACGTGCGGAGCCAGTTGTTGACCTCTGCTATTGCCCTTTCCCTATGTGCGCCATATCCTTGAACAGGGAGGAGAGACGAAATGACTACCTGCGCACCAAGGTCCTTAAGCTTCGTCCCAATAAACTCGTAGTCCTTTGCAATGTGGTAAAAGCTGCTCCTCGCAGTGTCATTGGTTCCAACATGAACCAAAATGAGTGGCTTATGGTCAGTGGGTTTGACCAGCCTGGTTAGCCTCTCCGTTATGTGGTTGATCCTGGCCCCAGGAAGACAGCAGACCTCTCGATTGAGCTTGTCTGGTTTGCAAATTGCCGTTTCGGTTCCTCTGAGCAAAGAATCCCCAAGAACCAGAACTCGCCTTCTCTGAGGCTTGTCCTGGGCTCCTCGACGAGCATGTTCTACTAGGACTGCCTGGGTATTCTGTTGAGGCTGGGAGCGTTGATCTAGTTCCTGTTGCTGAAGTTGGATTCCTTTTTGTTGACATTCTGTTCCCTCCGCGTGGTGCTCCTCATTGTTTGTAAGGCTAGGAACTTTGAAGTGATTGTGTAGGTAAGGAGTCTCTGTTACCTTCCTGGTCCTTTTACTCCTCCGTGTGACATTTGCCAAAGCCTCCATTTTCTGGCACAGTTGCTGACTTCCTCATCTGGCAGCTCCTCCGTGCATTTGGTCTTCTGGTAGGTCTTCTCAGCCCTATCCAAAAACTCCTCTCCTCCCCTAATAAGATGGAGATCAGAAATTCGTGCCTCCAGCTGGCAAACCTTCTTCTCCAAGAAGGTCACCAGCTTGCACTTGGTGCAGGTGTACCCGAGAACATCTTGAGGCAAGAAAAGGAACATCCAACAATTGTTACAGGTGACTGCGGCAGCTCCCTCCCCTTCCATCCTTGAAACTACAGAGAGTAGTACAGGAGGTAGTTCTAGAAAGAATAACTGGGCTTTCTTTCTGAAATTCAGCTGTATAAGCTACGTCTGCTCTACTCATCGCCAAGGGTTAACCTTGGAGGATTGAAGTAGAGGACTTCAAGTGCACGCGCCAAAGGCACGCGCCGTTGGGAGCTCCTAATAAGGCTCCCCCCAGCTGGCTCCTCCCCCTTGTTAGACTGTGTGCTCAGGGAGAGCACACAGCCAGCACAAGGAGACTAAACAAAAACAAGCCAACAAACAGACAAACAAGCACAGCCCCACAAGCCTGTAAACACACTTGGTCTAGGATATCTTCACAGACCCAGCTCTCCCTCTGCTCTCTCCTCTGGGAAATGAGCTAGAGGGCCGTTGGGAACTCCTAATAAGGCTCCTCCCCCCATTGTTAGTCAGACCATGTGCTCAGGGAGAGCACATGGCTAGCACAAGGAGACTAAACAAAAACAAGCCAACAAACAGACAAACAAGCACAGCCCCACAAGCCTGTAAACACACCTGGTCTAGGATGTCTTCACAGACCCAGCTCTCCCTCTGCTCTCTCCTCTGGGAAAATCCTCTCTCCTCTGGGAAAATGATTGCATCGCCTACAGAGAAACGCAGGTATTTTTTGTGTTGGGGGCGTATGTAGGCATCCCAAAGGTCTATCAAAGCAAACCAGTCCCCTCTTCTGAGGAAGGGGAGGATGGAGCCTAGAGTGACCATCTTGAACTTCTGAGGCTGTATGTAGGAATTTATGCCATGAAGGTTCAGAATCAATCTCAGACTGCCATCTCATTTGGGCATGGTAAAGTATTGAGAGAAGAAGCCCATGGTCTTGTTCGCTGGTGGTAGTTTCTCTTCCAGAAGGTGGGGGCTCAGAGGTATAGAACAGAAAACACCAAGAGGAAGAGTACTTGCAAACTTGATGGCATAACCCAGGCAGATGATGGTAAGCACCCAGGTGTCTGTGGTGATGGTCTGCCAGGTGGATTAATGATGGGATAGATGTGAAGCCCTTGAGGGAATATGGTTGTTCAGTTAAAAGTTGGGTAGTGGTGGTGACCTGCTGGAGAAGTCAAAAGTGGAATTTAGAAGTGGAGGAGGACTTCTTGGTGGATGTCTGGTGTTTGGAGAGTTTGCGAGAAGAAGCAGAAATGGCAGAGGCAGTGTGGGACTGATGTGTTGGGGACCTGGATCTGAAGGATGAGGAAGTATTGCGCTTCCAGGAGAGACAATATTGGTGGGGTTGTCTCTGCTGGGGTTGTGATGGGAAGCCCATCTTCTTGGCTGTCAGGCAGGCTTTCATGAGCTCATTCATGGCATCATCGGTCTTAGAGTTGAATAAGCCTTGCCCCTTGAAGGGAGATCCTGTATCCATTTCCTGGTGTCCTCAGTTAGTCCCATGGACTGAGCCATGCATAGCATCTGAGGGAGACGTCCCTTATCATGACTTAGGCTGTGCATTCTGCTGCATGCCAGAAAGACTGAATCTGCTAAGACAAGAGATCTAAGAGATCTGCTCTCTTCCAGCATAGAAGGAATGAAAGAAAACATCTTCTCTAAGAGTGTCTGTTGGTATGCAGCCATACATGCCTGGGTGTTGGAAACTCTTGCGATGAGGGAGGCAGCAGAATAAAAGTGGTGCCCAAAGATGTCTAGATGGCATCACTCTCTGTTGGGTGGGGTGGGATGGACATGCTTCCTTCCTTTAGCCTGAGATGCCTTGACAATGATATTGTTGGGAGTAGGATGGTTGAAGAGATAATCAACATCCTTATGTTGAGTTCAATAGAGATGTTCTAGCTTCCTGGGAATTGGGGGAAAGGAAGCTGGCTGACCCAAAGGTGCTTCATAACTACTGGTAGAAATGGAAGAAGTGCTGCTGAAGGTGCTTTCTTATCAACCAATTGGAAGACGGGGTCGTGTACTGAAGGGGGGCGACCAGAGATGTCCAATCCTATTGCTTTGGCCATACAGAGCATGATATCCAAAAACTGCTTGACATCCTCTGGACTGGAGTCAAGGCTAGTGGAGACAAATCCCCTGAAGACGAGATGGTGGAATGTCATCCTCTGAGTCATAGGAATTGGAGATGGTGGAAGAGGTGGATCATGTTAGTATGGATGCCAAAACCAAGGTTGGTACGAGAGCCGACAGGAAGGAGTTGAAGTGGCCGTCATCAGTACCGTAGAAGAAGACGTCAATACCAAGGTAGAAGGTCTAGGCAGCATTGGTGATGGCCTGGAGACAGTGGCTGTGGTCCTGGGTAGCAAAATGGGCCTCAGTTGGTGAAGAGTGCCCTGACGGTGGTCAGTCCAAGATGGAAGATCACATCATGGTAATTGGGAGCATGAGCATGAGCATGACTGACACTGCAGTGTAAGTGAACAGCAGTGTTCTCAACATTTCGATGGGGATCAAGAATGGGAACGAGATTGATGGGGATTGATGAGCCTGTACGGGGACCAGTAGCAAACATCAGGATGGTAGCGGTCCTGGTAAACTGGTGAATACCAGCAGAATGTACTAGGCAGGTTTCTCCAGGAGCACTCCCTCACATAGCGGTCAATGTAAGAAACTGATGAGAAGGGGGAGTCCTCACAGAATCCAGACGGATGATAGTCCTGACAGTAATCCGGATGATAGTATGACCAGTCTTGGTAGTCCAGTAAATTACCCCAAGGATGATAGTGTTACTCCTGCTATGGCACTGTGGGTGAGGACCCTAGATATCATTTTGATATCAAACAATTCGGCCTCAGCTAGACCCTTTTCCAGCCACCCCACTCCACGTGTTTGCGAGATTCTCTGGACAAGCACAGACAGAGTGCAGCAGCTAATGGTTTTACATTCCAGACCCTATTGAGGCCAGCAACTCAAGCCTCGCTCGTAGTTTCAGGGAACTTCCATCTGCAAACTTCACAATAGCTGCACGGCTCTCAGCAGAGTCAGCCCGTAAACAGGACATTTACATACTGGTCACACTATTGTCTTCGAGCGATAAGCTCATCAAGTTAAACTTGACCTTTCCAAATCCTTTGTCCAGTGCTAAAACTCCTTTTGTTCTCACCTGGCTTGCCACAGCTGGTAGGTACAAACTCCCCTATAAAAACCCCTCATTTCCAAACGGTCTTCGTAATACTTTGGATTGCAATCTCACCTTGCTACTGGTGTGTCTAAGGAACTCCATTCAGCCAGCCATGCTGAGCTTTCTTCTTCAGCACCCCATCTCTCTCTTTCCAGGACAACGACACCAGGTGTCATATTATCCATCCCTACGCTCTCCAATTCTGCTTTTCAACATTTTGCCTCGACTTAGCCATCCTACTTCCGAAAAGTAAATGATGTTGCCATAGTCAGCATCCATACTTTTAAGGAATTCTTGGAACTGGCAATGATTCAATCACTTGTCCTTTAGGAAATTCACAGCCTTGATGACAATTTACATGACATTATCTATTTTTAAAGCTTTTGTGCATAAATTTTCTTGATGTAGTATGCAATGATACTTCATCAAACTTGAGTTTCAGGTGGAAATTGCATCGTTTTCTATTAATTTTACAAGTCTCTCTCTTTTATCAACCATTGCCGGGGCACCATTAGTAACTATGCCAGATATGCTCACAATGGACAAAGAAAACCACTTTAATGTATTTTAATTGCTTTGTATAAATCTCTTGATTTAGTTGTGTCTTTTAATGGTATTAAAGAAGCTACTTCTTCCATGACATTATATTTGTCATCAATACCTCTAATAAAAATGGAAAGTTGTGCTATATCTGTAGCATTGGTGCTTTCATCCACTGCCAAAGCATAAAATTTAAAATTAGCAGCTTTCCCTCCAAACCACTTTAGACAGATTTTCCAGGTTCTTCAATTCACCTGGCTATAGTCTGGTGAGACAAACTGATTTTAGAAATATCTCCTTTTTTATGAGTGTAAATTATATCCGCCACACCTTCCATACATTGCTTAATAAACTCACCATCAATAAATGTAAATAATGTAAATAGCCAATGTAATGTAAATAGCGATTCTTGGTTGCATCAATAGGAGTATGATGTCTAGATCAAGGGAGGTAATGGTACCACTCTATTCTGCATTGGTTAGGCCTCATTTGGAATACTGTGTTCAGTTCTGGGCACCTCAATTCAAGGATATTGACAAGCTGAAATGTGTCCAGAGAGGGTGACCAAAATGGTGAAGGGTCTGGAAGCCATGAAGCCCTATGAGGAATGGCTTATGGAACTAGGGATGTTTAGTCTGCAGAAGATAAGGTTAAGAGGGGACATGATAGCCATGTTTAAATATTTGAAGAGATATCATATCGAGGGAGTGGGCTTGTTTTTCACTGCTCCAGAGACTATGACAAGGAGCAATGGATTCAAGCTGCAGGAAAGGAAATTACACTGAGCCTCAGAAGGAACTTCCTGACCATCAGAGCTGTCCAGTAGTGGAATATGCTGCTGCCTCAACAGAGCGTGGTGGAGTCTCCTCCTTCTTTGGAGGTTTTAAGCAGAGGCTGGATAGCCACTTGTTGGGAATGCTTTGATGGGTGTTCCTTCATAGCAGAGGGTTGGATTGGTTGACCCCTGTGGTCTCTTCCAACTCTATGATCCTATGCTTGTATGGACAGTACAATACACTTCCTCGGAGTGTGGTCAAGCCACCTCTGGCATATTAGGAACCCGTCCCAATTTGGTGTCATCTGCAAATTTGATCAGCATGCCTTCTACTCCTCTATCTAAATCATTGATGAAGATGTTGAATAGCACTGGGCCAAGGATAGAATCCCCACTAGTCACTTCTCTCCAGGATGAAAAGCAGCCATTGGTGAGTACCCTTGGGGTTCATTCAATAGCATCAATAGGAGTATGGTGTCTAGATCGAGGGAGGTACTGGTACCACTCTACTCTGCTTTGGTTAGACCCCATCTTGAATACTGTGTCCAGTTCTGGGCACCCCAATTCAAGAAGGACATGGTCAAGCTGGAGCGTGTCCAGAGGAGGGCGACCAAAATGGTGAGAGGCCTGGAAGCCATGCCCTATGAGGATAGACTTAGAGAGCTGGGTATGTTTAGTCTGCAGAAGAGGAGGTTAAGAGGGGACATGATAGCCATGTTTAAATATTTGAAGGGATGCCACATAGAGGAGGGAGAAGGCTTGTTTTCTGTTGCTCCAGAGACCAGGACAAGGAGCAACGGATTCAAGCTGCAGGAAAGGAGATTCCACCTGAACCTCAGGAAGAACTTCCTGACAGTCAGGGCTGTCCGGCAGTGGAATCTGTTGCCTCGGAGTGTAGTGGAGTCTCCTTCCTTGGAGGTTTTTAAGCAGAGGCTTGATGGCCATCTGTCGGGATTGATTTGAGGGTGTTCCTGCATGGCAGGGGGTTGGACTGGATGGCCTGTGTGGTCTCTTCTAACTCTGAATTTCTATGATTCTATGATTCTATGATTCCATCAACTAATTACAAGTCCGTCAAACAATAGCCCCATCCAGCACACATTTTACTAGCTTCTTTGCAAGAATATCATGGGGAACTCTGTCAACTTTGTCCAACGACTGTTATTGTCAGGAAATTCTTCCTAAAGTTTAGGCGGCATCTCTTTCCTGAAATTTGAATCTATTATTCCATTTCTTAGTCTCTAGAGCCACAGAAAATTGGCTTGCTCCATCCTCTGTATGACATCCCTTCATATGGCACCTCTTAACCTTCTCTTCTCCAGGCTAACTATACCCAGCTCCCTAAGGGGCTCCTCATATGGCATGGTTATCATTTTGGTTGCCCTCGTCTGGACATATTCTAGCTTGTTAACCTTTCTTTCTTCCTTTTTTTTAAAACATAAAACATAAATCAAGGAACATACAAGCAGGTCTATATCAGTTGCTTTTCATAAAGATAGGAAGATCTCTAAGAAAGCTTGAAATATGATCAATAAAACATAATAGTCTTATGATCTATCATGCTATACCTTTTATATACACATAGTACATATACTATTTATCTTAACATTCTTGTGATCCGCCTACCCACTTTCTTGCTTCTTCATTCCAATTCCATTCATTCTTCTTCCTCCCTGGCTTCCTGACTAGTTGTCCTTGTATAACACATATGCTATATACCTGAGGATCCGTTATCTTATTTATTTACATCAAGACTCTGCTGATATAGTCCCTTATATAATATTCATATTAACCTTTTAACCTTTATACAAAATGCTAATCTCTTTATTCTTATCCATATCTAATATGCTTAAAATATATATTAAGATATGCTTCTTTTCTTTTTCCTTTCAGCCTATATTTCCCTAATCCAAAAAGCTCGCTACTGCCAAATCTCCCCATTTGTTTTTAAAAAAAATGGATAAGAGGGTCCCATTTTTAAACAAACTTCTCAAGAGAGATTCCTCTTATTAATGTTGTAATCTTGTCCATGATTGCCATATCGTACAAACTTAATTCCCCATTTTCTATGTCTGGTATATCTGAATTTTTCCAATTTTTAGCATAATTAATCCTTGCCGCGGCAGTCATATAAAATAAAATTTCATCATATTTTTTTCCAGTTCATTTTCTGGCATTCCCAACAGATATATTTGTGGTAGCATGGCAAATTGTAATCCCAGAATTTTTTTCTATCTTCATATGTATTTGTTTCCAATATTTTCTGGCTTTTAGGCATGTCCACCACATGTGATAGAACATACCCTTTTCATTTTTGCACTTCCAACATTTATCAGAACATTTATATATCTTTGCCAATCTCTCAGGGGGAAGATACCATCCTAGGTGCATCTTATAAACATTTTCTTTTAGATTCTGGCATGCTGTATATTTCATTCTTCTCTCCAAAGTCTTCTCCCAATTTGTTAATTCGATTGAATGACCTAGGTTTTGTGCCCATCGTATCATTGGCTCTTTGATGATCTCCTCTTCCGTATCCCATTTTAACAAAGTTTTATATATTTCAGATATTATCTGGGATTTTTTCTCCAATAATAACAGATCGAAAGTTGTCATTTCTGTTTGAAAACTGTTTGTTCTCAATTCCATTTTTACTTTTTCATTTAATTGTCTGTGTAGTCACCAATGGCAACTGATACCTTCCTTTCTTAATTCTTCCTGTGATTTTATCTTGATAGGGCCATCATGAAATTTTATTAAGTCCTTATATGTTAGCCATCTGTTTTGTAATATATTCTCTCTTTTATAAAATGCTTCTTGCAGCAACAACCACAACGGTGTTTTTGGATATATTCTTAATCTGTATTTTTTCCAAGTCTTTAATATTGATTGGCGTATAAAATGATTGTTAAATTCACTATGGATTATATCTTTACTATATCCATTGTAAGCATGCCAGCCAAAAGCTAAATCGGTGCCTTCTAATGCCAGGAGTCTGCTATTTGATAACTTCGCCCACTCTCGAAACCACTCTAAACAGCTTGCATGAAAGTATAATCTCAAATTAGGTAGTGACAATCCCCCTCTCTCATTAGCATCACATAATATTTTATATTTGACTCTTGGTTTCTTTCCGTCCCATATGAAATGTGAAATCTCTTTGCCATTTTTTAAACACAGATTCATTACTAATTATGGGGATGGTTTGGAACAAGAATAGTAACTTAGGGAGTACTGACATTTTTATTGATGATATCCTCCCAAGAAGAGATAATTTCAATTTTTTCCATATCTGAAGATTTTTATTAATTTCTTTCCAAACTTTCTCATAGTTATTTTTAAACAGATTAGAATTTTTCTTGCTAAATATATCCTCAAATATTTCATTTTAGTAGTCGTCGTAAAACCTAATGAAATTCAACAGAGAGAAGTGTAAGGTCCTACACTTAGGTAGAAAAAATGTAATACAGAAATATAGGATTGGGGACATGTGGCTGGATAGCAGTACGCGTGAAAGGGATCTAGGAGTCTTCATAGACCACAAGCTGAACATGAGTCAGCAGTGTGATGCGGCAGCCAAGAAAGCCAATGCAATTCTCGGTTGCATCAATAGGAGTATGGTGTCCAGATCGAGGGAGGTACTGGTACCACTCTACTCTGCTTTGGTTAGACCCCATCTTGAATACTGTGTCCAGTTCTGGGCACCCCAATTCAAGAAGGATATTGACAAGCTGGAGCAAGTCCAGAGGAGGGCAACCAAAATGGTGAGAGGCCTGGAAGCCATGAAGCCCTATGAGGATAGACTTAGAGAGCTGGGTATGTTTAGTCTACAGAAGAGAAGGTTAAGAAGGGACAGGATAGCCATGTTTAAATATTTGAAGGGATGCCACGTAGAGGAAGGAGAGGGCTTGTTTTCTGCTGCTCCAGAGACCAGGACAAGGAGCAATGGATTCAAGCTGCAGGAAAGGAGATTCCACCTGAACCTCAGGAAGAACTTCCTGACAGTCAGGGCTGTCCGGCAGTGGAATCTGCTGCCTCCATGGAGTGTGGTGGAGTCTCCTTCCTTGGAGGTTTTTAAGTGGAGGCTGGATGGCCATCTGTCGGGAGTGCTTTGAGGGTGTTCCTGCATGGCAGGGGGTTGGACTGGATGGCCTGTGTGGTCTCTTCCAACTCTAGATTTCTATGATTCTATGACCTTCTTGAAGATGGAATACATTTCTATGATTCTATGATTCTTCAATAATTTTTTAAAATTTTCAATTCCTCTTGTTGGCTCTTCCATTGTTATTACTATATCATCTGCGTATGCGCAAATTTTAAATTCATAGCCCTTTACCTTCACAACTTGCATTGATTTGTCCAATTTTATATTTTTAATCAAGATTTCAATACTTAATATAAATAATAAATAATAAAGGCGAGAGGGGACATCCTTGTCTTGTCCCTCTACAGATTTTTATTCTTTCAGTTTTCTCACTGTTTATGATTATTTGATTACTATAAACCATTTTTATAATATTCAAAAATTTATCTTCAACTTTGTATGCTGATAAGACTTCCACAGGGTCGTGGATCAACTCCTCTCACTCGGTGCAAGAAACATCTCAGCGACGACAGCCGAGAAGTTTCACTTTACCCCGCCATTGCAGAACCGGAAGTCCGTTAACGTCTTTCTTTTACTGTTGTGCCCAGAACTTGCCACAGTATCTTGGATGGGGTCTAACCAAACCAGAATAGAGTAGTACCATCACTTCACTTGACTACTCTCCTATTGATGCAGCCCAGAATTGCATTGGCTTTTTCAGCTGCCACATCACACTGCTATCTCATGTTCAACTTGTGATCTACTAAGATTCCTAGATCCCTTTCACATGTACTGTGGTTAAGTCTGGTGTCACCCATCTTTTATCTCTGCATTTCATTCTTTCTGCCGAAATGTAGTACCTTCCACTTCTCCCTATTGATATTCACTTGGATGGTTTTGACCCAACTCTCTAATCTGTTAATATCATTTTGAATTTTGATCGTGTCCTCTGGGATATTAGCTACTACTCCTAATTTAGTGTCATCTGCGAATTTGATAAGAATACTCTTTAGTCCGTCACCCAAATAATTGATAAAGATGTTGAACAGCAATGGGCCCAGGACAGAACCATGTGGTACACTCTGGTACACTCATCCTGGAGTCACTCTCCCCAGGATGAGCACCCTTCAGGTTCAGTCAGTCGATCAACTAGTTACAAATCCACTTAACAGTAGCATTCCCTTCATCTACCAAGCTAGTAACTCTACCAAAGAAAGAGGTAACATTAGTCTGACATGACTTACTTTTGAGAAAGCCAAGATCTAGTGATCTTGGCACTCCTTTTTAAATGCTTAAAGTCTGTCTGCTTAATGATCTGTTCTAGTATCTTTCCCAGTATTGATGGGAGGCTAACTGGGCAATAATTGACTCTCACATTAAGAACGTTCTCTATTCTTCCTACATACATTTCTATGGATTCTAAGAAAATGTCTCCAGCTCTTTATAAGTGGTGAAGAATTTTTATTTTGACCAAACTGGACATGTATTAGTGGGAAAGTAAGCTTTGTATCTATGAACAGAATCATCCACTCAGTTCAATAATTAGTGGTATTCTCTGCTAAGGTGCAAAACTGAAATTCCACTTACTACAAAACCTACTTGAAATAATGGGTAGAAACAATGTTAGAAAAATTATATTTTAATTTTATTTAATTAATTATAAAAATTAATTTTTCTAACACTGTTAGAAACACTGTCTATATAATATTGTGTCACAAGACAAAACAACCTACTACAATATATACACTGTACCAAAGTACACAGGTACACTGAAAGTACAAAAAAAAAATCCTGGCATAAGGAAGAAGTTATACATAACAGTTATATGTAGAATGTTGTGATCCCAAAATGTGCACACCTATTCACACTCAGAACATTTTTTTGACATGTACTGTAGAACCTAAACAGCAAAAAAAGTTAAATTGCAGACTAAGTCAGTTTCAGGAATGGCCTTTCTTAAGCAGAAAGAAGACTACAGAGTAATAGACCTTTAATCTGTCTCAATTTCCCCATGTCAAAACATGTAGTTAAAATCTCCAGTTCACGGCTGGCATGTAGCGATCGAACTCTGATATGCATGGATTGATCCTCCTGCCATCCTGAGAATGGGAACTATTATCCAATATCTGTGGTAGTCCTCTAACTATGGATAAACTTCTGAAAAGTGGAATTGTTATATACTTAATAAGATACTGTCCTGTTTTGCTTCCCTAATTTATTCCTGCCTAACTCAGAAAACATGGAAATATCCTATGTATGTGCGGAGCATTCATAGCCCCACACTCAGCAGTATGAATATTCTTTCAAAGGAAAAAAAAGAGCTTGCCAATGCAAAGAACTCATGTTTGCCTTAAGTGCAGAACACAAAGCTATTTGACTTTCCTACTGGCATTTTTAAGATGAAAACTTCTGTCTTCCATGAACTTCTCAACTTCAGATCTCTTGTCTAGTATCTGCTTATTACGCATAATTATAGAGAAACTATGCAGAACCAATGTAGTATAGTAGTTTGAGTGTTGGACTAGGACTCCCAAAGACTCCCCAAGACCTTGCTCAGTCATGAGTAACCTTGGGTAAATCACCACCAACTTCATAGGGAAGCAAAGGAAAGCCCCCTTTGCCAATTTTGCCAAGAAAACTTTGATAGATTCACCTTAGGGTCAAAAAGGAGTGGAGGCATATAGCATATGTACACTATACTAAGAATCATTAGTCAAAAAATTTCAGCCATTTAATCAACTTTAAAATAAAGATGTGAAAGCAGATATAGTGAAGCAAAATAATTTTTACTCTAAAAATACACCTTAAGGGCAAGGAGAATCATTTGTAAGAAAGAGACATAGCAGCATTTGACCTTCTCCCTTCTCCCCACCAACTTTCATCTCATCTAGTTTCTATGAATATCTCTAATGATCAAAATGTATTTTGATGATATTTCAACTGAACAAAAAGAACACAGCATTCTGGGAACTTAAGGGAGTCAGTGACGTTTGTAAACAGCATAGTGTACTGCTTTGAATGATTGATTACAACTCTGGATTCCTTAGTCATGGAATCATGAGTGACTTTAGCAAATCTACACTCTTTCAACCTCAGAGGTAGGCAATGGCAAACTTCTATAAATAATTTTAACCAAATAAATAATTCTAAATAATTCTAACCAAGAAAACCTTATAAAGTATGTTGTAAATAATATAGAGGCACATAACAACAACAATGTAGTTAAAAATGGAAGAAGCTAGTTCTTGGCCAAAATTCTTGCCCCATGTTACCACTCTGCACAGGTACACGTACACTTATTGTTTGTTGTTCTATGCCTTCAAGCCATTTCCAACTTATGGTGAGCTCTAAGAGAATTTTTCACATAGTTTCCTTAACAATTTTCAGAGAGGGTTTGTTTCCTCTGTAGCTTAGAGTGTGACTTGTCCTAGGTCACTCAAAGGGTTTCTTTGGTTGAGCAGGAAGATGGTCTCCAAGGTCAGAGTCCAACAAACAAACCACAGCACCATGCTGCAGCACAAGCACACAACTGTGTCTGTTAAAGGACATTACAAACTTCTTTAGCAAACCAAGGTGATCATTGAAATGAGCCATTTCTCCCATCTTCCCTCAATCCCAGAAGAAGAAGAAAAAGAAGAAAAGGGAGGAGGAGGGGGAGATGACAGAGACATAGATATGGAGATTACAAAGGTCAATTATCATAGATAAAAGGAGAATGTAATTTCTGGTGCACATTTGACTAAAAGATACTACCTTTCAAGAAAATTAGTATTACAGTACAAACTTTTGGTTTGTTTGAAAGTTCTGGTAAAGCTCAGTGGACAATTACTGGGAAGCAGGTACCAAGATACACTTTACTTAGAATTTTTGAAGAGAATGTAAGATTTTTTCTTTCTGTTGTATTTTTCTGAGAGGATGCTTGTCTCTTCTTGGAAAACTAATCAAATACTTTTTATAGTAGATAAGGAATATTAACCTCTTTTGATTTATGCTTGTGAGCAAATCTAAATAACTGTTATAAGAGCACAATAAGCAGAGCCTCTTATGACTACACATATTTTTAGGGACTGCATTCTCCTGAATTAACTGTAGACAATTATCTCTCCTATCAGAATGTTAGTATATAATTCTAGATTTTTTAATCAATGCTGAACACTGATCCAAAAAGCACAATCTTAAAGCAGTCTTCATCTACTTAGTACTCTCCAAGTGAGTTGTAACACACATGGCCACACTGGACAGTACAACACACATCGAGGGTCTCAGCTTGGGAAAGTTGTTTTCTAATTTACCAATGATGATGCAATTTAAAACTACTAAATGAGTATTACTAGAAAGGTTTAAAAACAGGAAGGATGCAAAGACAAAGCATTTCTCTACCATATGGGCAAAGGTTCTGAATTCCAGCTTCTGAAAATTATTGGAAGAGATAATAACTTTTGAATGAGATATGAAAAACAAAAAATGGAACACAAGAATTATGAGAGAGGGTATGGTTCAGAAAACCAAGTGTAAACAATTCCTGAGGTAGTAATCTTGGAAAAGGAACAACAACAACAAATTCTAACAGTCTTAAACTGGCATTTAGTTTAAGTAAACAGTAAAAGTAATTATACTAAATACTTTCCTGGAAACAACTAGTTCAATCTTAAAAATCAAAATGTTGCAAGATAGAAAACTAGAAATATGTACAGAGCTTTTTAAACAGACATTTTAACAGACATTTTAAAGAGACAGACATTTTAAAGAGACATTTAACAGATATTTTAAAGAGAAAAGAAATTAAAAAAGTACAATTCTCATATTAGAAGACAAATTTTTCTCCTTTTTCTGTGCATAGTGAGAAGCTCAGGAAAACTGAGTCACTTTAAATTGAAAGCTCTAAGACCTAAGAAATAATTTCCTTTGGAATTACAAGAAAGTAATTGCAACCTACTATCTGTTGTTGAAGCAGCCGCCCTGGAAAAGAGTTTTAAAAGACAACCGGACTATCCACATCTCTTAGTGCTTATTTTAAATATTTTGTAGACATGAATATAAAGAAGAGGAGTAAAGCAGTAATAAATTAAATAGCCTGCTATCAGTTCATATATGCAGCCGGAAGGAGTCTACAGCACATAGTTATTCAACAAAACACAATACTATTTCAGACCATTTAAATAATGATGAATTAAGCAGCACATAAACACATCATCTGGAATAACACTCTTCTAAATACAGCCACTGCTTAGATTAGTTTATATGTATATCAAGAAAGAGTTACTTTTAAGAGAATTGTGATTGGCAGGAGCTTTTATATTTAACAGATTATTACCGGCAAGTCCTGATACCTAATTTTTGTGACTGAGTACAGATGTCAAAGGAGATAGCAGAAATATATAGACAATATCACAACTGACCTAGACATGTTTCATAACAAGAAATTTGCAATCCCTACCAGAAAATTAGAACAACTTGTGGCTATATATTTTTTTATTTCAGAATATCACAGCCTACTGATTTTTTGATAACTTCAATTAAAATACCATCAGATATAAGAAAATAGAGAATTTCTAGATTTAAATTTTAATTTCTGAAGGTAAAACACTAACCAAGGTTTTTAACTCTAATAAATGCAGGCTATAGATGATCCCAAGGTTACTTCTTTCAACTGAAAGCCATTTTTTAAACTGCTATGGACCTTCTATGTTCCAGCCCACCAAAATAAAAACAAACAAGACACTACAAAACAAAACTGGGAAAAAAAGCAAAGAATAAAAGCAAGAACAGGGAAGGCTAGCTAAAGATAGAGATAGGGGAGGGGGAGAGAGGGAGACAGAGAAAGAGAGAAAGAGGGATGATAGATAGACAGATAGATAGATAGATAGATAGATAGATAGATAGATAGATAGACAGACAGACGGACAGATGTTTGACTCTTCACTTTCATAAAGAAACCATATGAGCTGGCCTTCCAGTCTGTTCCTGTTAGAGAAAACAAGCCCTATTCAGACCTGGAAAGCTTTAGGAAGCACTATTGGTCATTTCTGGTCATTCGCACCCCCAAATTGGAAGTGAAGAAGTAAAAATGATGGCTGTGGCTATCCAAAGTCCTGTAGTATGATGATGCAACCATCAATGTTTAGCAATTGCATAATTCCTGCTCTTTCATTACAGACTCAATTTTAAAGAAATAATATTCTCATTCATTTTCGAATATACCATCATTTACACTGTATAACTACTACATTGAAAACAACTTTTATTATGAACAGCTGAAAAGGCAGACGCCAAAATGTCTTGAAACAAAATTTAAGTTTTTCCATTCAGGGTGTAATTCTAATATACATTTTAAACATATACCTCTCCCCCAACACAGGCATTTTAAAAAATACTACAGCACCAATTATTCTTGTGATAATACATGTGTTCAGAATTATCAAACTATGTGTGTATTTAATGAAATATGATTTATTAATTTACATTAAAATACCTTTTATTGTTTAAAATAGAACCCTAAAATGATTTTAAAAACTTTTGGAGTTAACAATAAGCAGCTCCAAACTACTGAGGGTCATGGGAGTCATTGGTCTGTTCTTCAATGATTTGTTTCAATATCTCTGCCAATTTTAGCCGGTCTACTTTGTCTGTGAATCCTCTGCCTAAAATATAAGATGTGAATGTGGTTAGTTCCCAAGAAGCAAAAAAGAGAAAATGTTAGTGGGAGTGACTGGGAGGGAGGAACATTATTTTAGTGTTTTGTTGTGACTGAATAAAGATTCAAGCCAAAGAAGGAATATTCTTCTGTCAAAAGTAGAACTACAGTAGAACCTTTTTCAGGTTTGTGAAGAGACAACAGATCCTTTTTGTACCATTGCTGAAGAGAGAACTGTATCTTTTTTCTTTGCCATTGTTTTATGGCTAGTGATCCAAAGTAGAGCTGAAGAGTTATCGAGAATTCTGATCATAAGGGGTCAACTAAATGTCTCAACAGCAATGGAACCCTCCCAATCAACAGCCTGTCAGTCTCATTTCATGCCAAGTTTGTGCTACTTACCATTCCAGCTAAAGGTCTGGAGGGTATCTCGCAATAATTTACATTCCTTGTTATACTTCCAGGCTTCCTGCATCACTTCATTCAGCTTCTCATCTTTGTTCTCATCTGTTTTAGAATAGGACAAACAGTCAGACCAAAATTCCTCAGAGGCTATCAGTGGTTTGATACAAACATTTGCTCCCAGACAACAGAATAATTTTCCCTCGGTTTTATTCAGTTGTATTCTTGCTTCTTTCAGAAAAGGTGTGAAGATTTTGCCCTTTCAATTTTTTTTGTGTTGATGCTTAATCATTACTGCAATAATTTTATGATTTTAGCATTTGCTTTATCATTAGTGTCTTAGCCACACTGGTGTTTTGTCAGTAGAAAAGCAGGATAAAAATGAAGACTTTTTAAAAGTAAAAGAGAAGAGCAATCAAGCTCACAGGCAATTTCTAATATCTGCAGACATCCAAAATTTTTGTTTCTTCTGGAGGAATAGAATTTCTGTTTCTAAAATATTTCAATATTTTTAAAATTTGTTTACAAATACAGAGTTCTGTTGGAGAAAGAACAGAAAACAGTACTGTAGTACTTCCATAAAGCACAAAAGTTTCCCTCATCCTTTCCCTCTTCTACAAACATGGCTTGTCTTAGAACTGTGAGTTTTACCATCCTGTGGCAAGATACATTGGGCAATCACATCACGGAGCTTTTCCAGTGAAATATTGGAGTCTTTGCTGCTATTTTCATTATCATGGCTACACACGCTGTCTTTTGGCTTTGTTCTGGAATGAGATGAGGAGAAAGAGAAAATTCAAGTACAACTAGCATAAAAAAATTTAAGAGCTTCAGGTTAATTCCCTTTGCTGCTCCCTCTCCTCTCTTGCCTGCCAAGGGGCTGCTTGGGCCTTCTACATAAATAAATGAATCACCTGTTTCCTTGAAATCTTTTGCACCTCAGTGATGTTTATCTTCAAACATGAGTATATGTCTT
>CAOLHI010007004.1:0-20420 GCA_948474755.1 Ctenosaura bakeri
CACACACTTATACATATGCAGCTTTGCAGAGAAGTCCCAAACGCCAATATTCTCAGCCATCTAGGACTCTCCTTGATCAGAGTTTATTAATACTCAGGAAAACCACTTTTGAATATTTTTAAAAATATTTTTAAATAGTCTTTCTGTCCTAAGGTGGACAGTTTAGCAGGTCTGATATGACCTACATTTTTCTTACTGGAAAAGAGAGACCTCTGCTAGCTTTCTGTATATCAAAGCCCACATTCCATCTTCAGCAAGAATATCTAATTGGCTATGACTGTTGGTCAATATAATGAAGATGTCAACTGGCAATAGAATGCATTTCCCTGGTTTTATTTATGTTTTGTTTGTTTCTTTTTCTTTTTCTTTTTTCATTTCCTCAATTTAAAATTACACATCTACAATAGCAAAATAAATAAATAAATTGAAAACAGATATTGAGGACACAAAAAGCAACAGTGCCACATCTCTGAGACTTTTTTTTAAAGTGAAGTCCAATTGCATAGAATGGAAAAGAATATACTATAGCTGATCCATTAGAAAATGGGCAGGCACTCTGTTCAACAGGAAACCAAGCTGTCAGTATCATAGTATGAAGTCACATAATACAGAAACTTTGCTTATTATTGCTTCCATGGGAAACTACTGCAGACTTCATGGATACTGCCTTAAATTTTAGGGAAACCCGAAACATCAATTTCATATTTCATAACGAGGGAAGGGATGTGTGTGGCTCTGTTCAAGAGCACAACTTAACTAAAAAAAGCACAATTAATCTTTATAAATGAATATAAATGAATCTTTTTGTATATGAATGAAGAATAATGCCAAAGAGTGCTCAGATAAACAGTACCATTTTAGAAATCCCTTTCTTCAGTAAAATTACAATATTGCAGAAAGTCTCCTAGATATGTAACATCACTTTTCACCAAGGAAGATAGTATGTTTAAAAATATCTGGAAAGATTCTGAACATTCCTCATCTCTGCTTGAGATCTGGGAATATAACACCCACAGAGGCTGAACAATGCTCAGGGTCAGCCCTATTGTTAAGCAGCTTTGATTTGGGATGTTATAAAAAGGAAGTAAATGGTTTGTTAATATTATTAATTCAGTGTTTTTATTGCGAGGATGGGAAAGTAAGTGTGTGTTTTTTTAAAAAAAATCTCTTCAAGTGCCAATACAACTTGATCAGCCTTGGGTATTTGCTGCTCTCCAGTGGAAGTTAAATGTCTTGGGTCAGCCCTAATGATGCTGGATCAGAGAGGTTGTTCATTTTGTTCCATATAAGAACCTAAGTATATCAAAAAGATTTTAAATTGTACTGCTGTTCAGCTTTGGCTATGGAATAAAAATGAAAGAGAATGTAGTTAAAGCCATCCCAAAGGTGCAACTATCCAATTAGTATCACACAGTCAGTTCTACCTGAGCACTCACATGTACTCAGAATTTCTGCCAAATATTGCCCTTCAAAAGTCCTTGTAAGGTGTCCAAGAACAGCACTTGAATCTCTTGGTGTTGGAATACTTCCCACTCACAATACTGCATTGCCAACATTTTGAACTTCCTACAGCTTGAATCTCCTGTAGGCTGGGGTGTACTGAGCAACTATTTTTGTCTGTATAAGGCATAACTGCTACTTATTGTTTTTCTTAATAATGTGAATGAATGGTTCCCCTTCAGGGTTTCCCAAATGACTCAAAAGTTGACAGAAGATACTGGAATAATGTACACTATGGAAATGAAAAACGCACAAACTCTTATTTTCTTCTTCTTTTGTAATAGTAGAATTCAGTGTTAGAGTTAACAAGTTAATACACACAAATTGTTAGTCTGCATGTTACTTTATAGGGATTTGGGCACAGCATATGTTTGTGGTGAGTTCCTGTTTGTCTGTTTCACTGTACCTTCTGCTCCGTCTGCTCATTCTAACCTACAACCATTTTCTTGTCCTATTAAGCTCTGTGATAAATAGACACAAGTATTTAAAGCTACTTTTTTTTTTTACAAAGAAGACTACACCTTTTTCCTTTCAGTGATAGACTTTTTGTGAAGGGGGGGGTTAGAACATGGGGCAGATTGTTGTATAGGTTGTGCCTTGCCGATTTGGTTACTCTGCTTCAGAAATCCACAACTCTGTCTCACAATTCCCAGCACCTGAGACATCCAATAGAGCTGACTAATGGGGAATTCAGAAAAGAGAAAATGACGTACTTCTTCAGCCAGCACTTACAGCAGTTAGATCATGAAATTTTCTATCAACTGAAGTGGTGATGAACATCACTTTGGGCAGTCTGAAAAGAAGAGTAGACAAATCTATGGACATTTGCATGGTTCCACATGTGGAAGTCTATGCATACAAACAGGTATGCATAGTACCTGTGCTATACATACGAAGTGAGCAGTGTCTGGATAAGAACATTGCTGGTGCTAACAGGAGCTTCTGGAAGCAACATGTAAATCACGACTCCTTGGTGTTTCTCAGCTGTTTGCGTTCCTAACATACTTCTGGCTATTTTAGCATTTGACTCTAAACTGATAACAGACTCTGCCTTTAGCTTTCTCCCACTTGACATTACAAAGCTTCTTAGGACTAATATATGTTTTTTTTATCTGGAACCGGTTTAAATTGTTAATATTGTTTGAATTGTATGCTGCCCTGCAATTCCAGGATGGAGGGAAGGAAAGAAATATTTAATAAATAAAATAAGTACATACTAAGTACATAATGCATAACACATACACCTTTTATTACCCTAATTCTGCTTTTTCCCTTGTATCCAGACATTCCTTATCTGCTTTGAGAGTTGACTTTCTCTATGACTGCTTTCTGGACACTGGTTTCAGACATTCCTTAGTTGTTTCTTGACTTTATGTGAGGCTTGCGTGGCCAACCTATTTTGGAATTACTGCCTCTCACAACACACACCTGGAACTGGGTGATTTCATATTTGTATTCAGCAATTATTCATTAGCATGAGAGAAAATGCATGTCAGAAGGTTTGACTCAGTTGTAATTCAGTGGTTTGAAGAAATAACCTGGTTCCAGAAATTATCATCTAAAAGGCTCAGCAAGATTGTTCAGTCTCAGGGATAAGTGAAATTTCAGCACAGACTCAACAGAAATAGCTGAAAATGATGAACAAAAGAAATTCAGTGGTCTGAACAAGGCCCCAGTATAATGAAAGGAAAAGACAAACAAAAAGAAACAAACCCGGGAACACAGACAAGGCTTCAGTTTTTATCATGCCTTTTCCACTGTGTATGTGTTAGATCTGTGGTATTTGCTTATTCTCCTCATATTTTTTTCCAACCTAAATGATTATTCTCCCTGCCACATACACTTCTATTAGCCATGCTGTAAAAAGATTCAGATTATACATAGGACATAATAGTAGCTTCTGGAGGCAGAGAGATAGAAATTGGATTAGAAAGCTAATATAGGTAGACAGTTTAAAAAAAAATATCCCCGCATAACACTGCTGCTCTAGCCGATATTACAGTTCCCAGCAGCAACTTTAGTTTTTTATTATGGTGATGATTTTAAATCAGGAAATCTGACCAGTGATCATGGGTGTCCTATACAAGATCTGTCTTGAACTCTGCTTGGTCTAGATTGTGTGTATAAGTACAGTGCTTGGTTAAACCAAATGCTGTTGGTGAACCAAGAACCAACTGCACCTACAGAGTTGCAAAACTATGCAAAAGCTGAAAATTCCCACATTTATTCCAGGTATATGGAAAAGGGAGGCTAGAAAAATCCATATTTCAGATGTTTTTTTCCAGCTTGAAGCCCCTTCCACACCACACAGCTAGCATGATACCAGATGGGGTAGAGCCAGAGAAAAGCTATCTGCACACACCGCGGAAGGGCACAGCATGCCATAATATTTTGGGGATCTTTGGTATACATACTGGTATTGAAGGAGCGTGATTATTTCCACTGGAAGGAACACAGCTGCCTATCTATTGAACATTTTCTATACAGGAATCTAGTTTTTCATTGCTAGGTCAAAGCTCTGTGTACTCTTCTGAATCTAAAAGCAGATGCATAGAATGAGAATGTCTGCTAGTAAACAAGCCTATACACACACACACACAAACATATAATGGATCTTGAAATATCTTCTCTGAAGAATTAATCTTACTCAAGAAGTTCTCTTTCCCCATTCCCCAATAAGTCTATATGCTCAGCTATTTGCCATATGGATTTTCTCCTCCAAGCAAAATGTTTCTGGCTTTTATAAAACTAGGAGTTCTCCCTCTCCAGTACTTACAATTATTGCTTTGAAAAGAAAGCACTCTCCTCCACCTGAAAAGTGACTGTGACAAATTAGGGAAGGAACTCATGAAACCTAATGATTCAACAATAAAATTGTACTTGAACTAAAATATTAGAAAGTGTGAGGAAACATGTATGATGGGGAGAATAACAATTCCTGAAGATATTATTTGGTAGTGCTCTAAAATAGACCAGTACTTTGAAATCACTGGTAAGCGTGCACACACACACGCACACAGCTGCCAGAACCAGTACCAGTAATCTCCTTATTCTTATTTAATTCTTGTCATCTGATGGTCCATCTAACTCTGTAACCATTTTCTTTTTTGTGATGTATTTAACCCCTAAACCTTAGAATAAGGAAACATCTATTAAATGAATGGTGGAATATTTTCTGATTCCAATGAGAATTCCATCAAAGTGTAATGGAAGAAAGAGATGAACTGCAGCACTACTCAGGCCTCTGAAGCTCTGTGACCACTGTCATAATTTGCATCTTGCTTTATCCTATTACACCCTGATCCCCATTCCCACAACTATGAAATATGCATGAACAGCTGTCTCTTGAAGACTGTTGTTCCCTTGATGCATCTCAAACAGGGACCTAAAATCCACAAAAGCCCATGCTAAAATAAATCACTTAGGCCCTTTCCACATGGGGAAGTTAAGACGGGGCAAGGCGTCCTGTCACGGAGGTCGTCCGCACCTTGGATCGGACTAGGTTAGGACTATTTACCTTAGTTCTGCACCTAAATCTGATCCAAAACGCCCCCAACTGGTTCTCTAGAGCGCTATGTGAAGACCGGAAAAAATCGGTGTTTCAATTTTACAGAGCATGCCATTTCATTCCTGCTCAGTTGTGCAGATGCACAGATTCGCACCAATACGAGCCTGCGATCAGTGGAGGGTGGGCTGTGGGCGTGGCCAGCTTCAGCAGTTGGTCCGGACCCACAAACAACTGGAAGCCACCATTTTGTAAGCCTCACCAGGGCAGATCTGAAGACCTTGCACTGCTCCACATCGCCCTGGAACAAACAGAGGAGCCCTGTGGAGGGGCTTAAGGGAGAGTCCATGTTGCTTCGAGCCAAGAAGAAGCAGTGAGTAACGGCACGGAGTGATTCACTTGCCTCGTGTGGAAAGGGCCTTAATCTTAGGGACCAGTACATTCCTTCTCCCTCCTTTCCTTTTTCAACCTGGCAAGTGGCTGAAATTGGGGAGAAGGCAGTATGGTGGCAATGGCATACAATTATCTGCCTGTAAGTTTACTTTTGTGTTAATTCTGCAAGATGAATGTGCATATGAGGGACTAAAGTGTCCCATTTGAATGCATAGGGATTAGAGGGTTTTTTCTTTTCTTTCGGTGTTTCTGTTAATGTTCTCAAACATATTTTCAGGCCCTTTCCACATGAGGCGAGGGAATCGCTCCGTACCATTACCTGCCACTTCTTCTGGGGTCCGAAGTAATGTGGACTGTCCCTGAAGCCCTTCCTTGGTCCAGGGAGAATCGGAGCAGTGCAAGGTCTGTAGATCCGCACTGCTTCAGCTTCCAAAATGGCAGCTTCCAGCTTCCAAAATGGCGGCTTCCAGTTGGTCGTGGGTCCTGACAAACCACTGAAGCTTGCCATGCCTAAAGCCCACCCTCCGCAGATCGCAGGCTCGCATTGGTGTGAGCCTGCAAATATGCACAAGGGAGCAGGAACGCAATGGCGCATTCCAGGAAAATAAAGACCTGTTTTTTCTGGTCTTTTAAAAACACACTGGAGGACCACTTGGGGTCATTTTGGAGCGGACTGAGGTGCGGATCTCTGGTAAATAGTCCACTCCTAGTCCACTCCAAGGTGCAGACGACCTCCCTGCGAGGACACACTGCCCCGTTCTAATTGCCTGGTGTGGAAACGGCCTCAGTTTCTACTCTTGCACCCCATATTATTTGCTTCCATTCATTTTTGTGCTAGGTTTCCCCCCTTCATATAATATTTTATTTTGCTATCACACATAAAAAATACAGTAAAAGAAATTATGACCTCTATCTACAGTAGAAAATAAATTTAGGACCTTTGTTTTATAACATTCTCAAAATCTCTTGAAGTACAAATTCATCAGAGAATCTGCCTATGTTGCACAGTAAATACGCTCAATATTCCAGACTCCTATTATTAATATGTTTTATAATGTAATAAGATCCTTCTATTCAGCCTCACATTTTGTATAATGCATAACAAAACATATTAGACCATGTTAAGGCCAACCACAAAAGATGAATAGCAATGTAGCAGTAGCAGTTTCAGTGATGGAAGATACACATGAAAGATTGTTAATCAGGGTGGTGGGAGGTGTCCTGTACGTATTGGCTTTGACAGTGATTCAGATATTTCAAATAACTATTATTATTTTATTAATTAAGGAAATTAAAAGTTTGTTCATTAAAAATGAATCTGAAGGTGCTCTTGCTGTATTAGCTGGATGGAATCATGTTAAAGATAGATACAGAAGTTGTTATCTCTTTTAACCAATGTTAACACAAGTATAACACATTATCAGAAAAGCACAAAGGTTTCATCACTTTTGACCTGCAATAAAGGGAAATATACCATTGTTATACTGTCTAAATGTCTGTTTTCTAACCAGAATGATGCATAAGATGACAGAAAGAAAAATAGCTTTACATTGGTTTTATTTTGAGGTGTCAGATTTCAAGAATCTGTAGAACTCTCTCTCTTCTTTTCATGACTGTACAATGAATTATTCTGGATAAATTCACCTTTTCTTACATTTAAGCTTAGCTGCTTCTGAATAGTGCTATCAAAGTGTATCATTGTTTGTTTGTCACAGCTATGGAATATTGTCCTCTCGGGGCCAGTTGGTTCTCCCACTGGTGCATTTTGGTGTTGTATTAAAACATGGCATTTTATTAAAGCCTTTTTTTTATTTTTTTATTTTATCCAGTTTGTACATGTGCTATGGTGGTTATTATTTTAAACAATTTTAAATTGCCTGGTTTTAAGTGATACATGATTTAGTATATTTTTAGTCTTTTAACACCATTGCTATTATTATTATTTTTTTTATGAAGTTGAATTTATGGTACACCACCCTGAGATCTTCAGTGATAGAACAGGATATAAATATTTAAATAAAATAAGGTAAAAATTAAATCTAATGATCTCCCCTTTTTCATGTTGTTTTTGTTTGATCTGTCTTTAACAGAAAGTAGAAGAATTCTAGGTATTTCTGAAGGGAAAAAAAGTTAGATACTCTAATGAACTTGTGCAAACTGACACCTTCCTCCTTTTGTGAATGTGGCTTTGATAGTCAACTTATGGCAACCCCATGAATCTCATAAGATTTTCTTAGACAAGGAATACTCAGAGATGGCTTTGCCAGTACTTTCCTCTGAAATATAGCCTGCAGGACCTGGTATTCATTGGCCATCTTCCATCCAAGCACTAAACAGAACTGATCCTGCTTAGCTTCCAAGAACAGAGGGTATCTGGTACCTTTAGGGTATTTAGACCTTCCTCTTTTTAAGGTTCAGTTATAACTATTGGGGGCCAATGAAGATAACAAAGCCTTAACGTAGGCTTACAGTGCCAGATTCAGCTGTTCACATTTTGAATTGATGATATTTTCAAGCCATTTTAAAGGCATCCCCTGACAGGAGGTTACTGGGACACAGAAAACTGAAGCAAAGGCCAATCTAGCTCATGCACAGTGGTAGTGACATACCAGCCTAAGGCCCTTTTCATGTGCGGAGGAAGCCACGCCCGAAAACACTCCAAAACGGAGCTTACCTGGAGCCGTCGCAACATGGAGCAGTGCGAGTTCGCTGCTCCACATGCGGTGGCATCCTGCAGTGTCCCGCGGTGTCCAAAATGGCGGCTTCTGGCTGGCGGAGGCTCTCCGCCAACTGGAGAAGCTCGCCAGCCGGAAGCCCGCCCCTCCAGCCGGTCTGCAGGCGCGCACTTGCGTGCGCCTGCAAATCCACACCGGGCGCTGCGACAGGGCTGCACAGAGCTGCATGCCCGTGCCTTTTAAAAAACACAAGACAAGTGGTTTTCAAGAAGCACGTGGCACCGCCATTTCAAGTCACCCCTGCACGGATTGGGGTGTGGAACTACACAAAAGTAGTCCACCCCAATCCACGTTACGGTGTAGATGACCTCCGTCAGAGGTCACTCTACACCGTTTTTTTAACCCCATGTGAAAAGGGCCTAAGCTAGAAAAAAGCATTTTTATTATCCTCTGACTGTTCTGACTTGGCAGGAAAAGTCTCAATTAATCCTCCTTCGCACATTTTTTTAGACCCTTTAAAAATGTCCTAGATTTTCTCTCTTCCTCCTATTTTTCCTGTTTGTCTTCAGCTGACTTCCGTTGGTGCCAACTGACTTCAAAGTGAAAAAGCAGCTGCACTCAGTTAACTCAGCAGAAGGGAGAAAAGAAGGAGTGGAATCATGCTTTTCTCAGTAGACCTCTCTCAGCCTGTGTGTTCTTCTTCACTGATAATTTTTACTATTTTTATTATTAAAATTATATATTAAAATATTTGTATCCCACCCTATACTGTCAGATTTTAGGGACTGTGCTGATAAAGCAATAAACAAAACAATTTCAAATTAAAACAACAGAATAGCTTTAAACGCTTACCCCCCCAGCACTCCCTCTAGTCTCTCATGGTACCTGCAGGGCCGCATTAAGGTTTTCATAGGCCCTAGCCATGCTTGGGTTTGACGCCCCACCTTGCCTTGACATACCAATAGAGATGTTTTGTGTAAGCCCTAAAGTCCTGTTTTCATAGGCCCTAAAATCTGCCCTCTGCCCAAAGTACCTAATGGATGAGGTGGCCCTGGGTACCTGACTTGCAAGAAATGCAAAGGCTACCACTTTGTTTTCAGGTACAGCTCAAACTGTTGGTGATGCCCTTGAAACCCCCTAAAGGCCTTAAGCTTTTCCATACGCCAACCTCTCTGTACAGTGAAATCTGAGGGAGATCTCAGTGCTTCTTTGGCCATTTCCACTCTATACGTTATAGCAATATTATTCCACTTTCAACCTCCTGTGGAATTCTGGAGTTTGTAGTTTACTGAGGCCAAAGAGCTCTCTGGCTGAGAATTCTAATGCCCCCTTCCCCAAACTGCAAGCCCCAAGATGCCACAGGATGTTGAAAATGGAATAATAGCACTATAACAGTGTAGTGCGGAAATGACCTTTATGTCTCAACTGCATCTCTACTGTGATAAGGACAACTATCAATGAGGACAAGAGGAAAGGTTTTCTCTAATGGTACTATCTTTGATGAAATTTTTCATCTGGCAAAGAACTTCCTGTTTAGGCAGGCATTTCTCTTATGAGTCTTATTTAATATTTTATCAGCAGCACCTGTCTGTGTTTATTATATTATTGCCGTCTTGGCATTTTATTATATTGCACAATTAGTTTTAAGTGCTTTTCAGCCACCCTGAGCAGTAGGTGAGCAGTGGAAGGGCAAGATACCAGCCTTACTAGAAATGACAGAAATTAATATTGGGAACATGGTGCCTGCTGTGTGGTTTGCGTGCTATTTGACCATGCAAACGACCAGCTCTGCCACCATCAGGACTAATTTACAACATAGCAATATTAATAACAAGAAGAAAATAACTACATTTAATTATTGTTTCTATATTTAAGGTTGTGGATTTCACTATAAAATTATTTCATGTTATTGTGTTGTCATTGCATTGATTTTAATATAGAATAAATGAATAAAGCAGGGTGAATAGAATATAAATATTAATGTGATCTACTATATAAAAGTCAAAGTTTGTGAGTGATCTTGTCTGTTTGTCTGTGTCAGGGAGGCACAGACCTCATATGATTGACTGTGTGAGGCGAGAAGACCTCATATGATTGGCTGGCTGTAAAGATTCTATAGAATCCTGGGGTTGGCAGCTCAGGGAGTGGCCTTTAGAATTCTCAGTCAAAGAGCTCGGGCTGGTTGCTATGGAGATGAGGCCAAGCAGCAAAAAGGAGGCCAGTGTATTCCTTCAGGAACCCAACCTCTGTATGTTAATAACTCTGAATACAGACTGGATTGGGGAATACAGGGAAAAGTTACAGGTACTGGACAAGACAGATTGGAGAATCAGAGACATATGATCTCAAATCTGTGTATGTAGGTAAGGTAAGGTAATTCCTAAGTTATTTCTAACAAGTGTTACCAATGAGAAAATAAAATTCTGGGCAACACTAGTACTGTATAAATGTACTGTATAAACGTACTGTTCATATAAATAAAATATAAATATAAAAAAATTATTGATGATAAAGGAGGTAAAACTCTCCAGCTGACTGAAAACAGGTGACACAAGGTCACTAAATTCAATTCTTGGTCCAATTCTTTTTAGTGATGGTGAGTTCCAATTTTGGGGAAAATGCAGGATATAAATAAAGACAGTAACGACAACAACAAATACAACTGTAGATGCATTCAGTCCATGCAATCAGTACATTAAAACTTATGTAAATCCATTGAGACAGTGGATTAAACTCTAGGGAGACTAACAGTTGGATTTAGCCCAATGTATTGGGTATTTTCAAGAAAGTCCAAACACCAAAGGAATTATTTTGTGTAAGCAACGTGTTTGATCCAAACCCTCTGCTCAAAGAAACAAAGAAAAAAAGAAGTTGCTGTTGTATTTAGATATTTATTTGAAACCACTCTCTCAAACTTAAAAAAATAATAATAATCCATTGAAGTAATATTGTAAACTTTTTTAAAATAATCAATAATTCTCTTAATCTAACAGGGTCTTTTCTTTTCTTTTCTTTTCTTTAATCCCTGCTACCTTAAAAGTTCATGCAATAAAGGGCATATGCAACAAAATGCTTTACCAACCTGACCCAAGACATTACACCTCCTGAGTCAAAGAACAAGTTGACTGTTCCCTATTCCACAAGCAGAAACTAACTGCTCAGAAATTTCCCTTTAAAGTCCATGGTTACTTGACTTGTTGCAAAACAGGCCCAAATAACTTTTTTACTGTTAAGACTACTAGACATTTAAGCATTTTGCTACATTCCTTATTTTTTATACCTTTTAGTTCCTTTTCAAAAAAATCTATCTAAAATGAAAAATGGGCTTTTTTTTTTTTTTGAAAGTGGACAAATCCTCTAAAAGAAATAATAATGTTACTAGTTTTTAGAATACTGTGCAATTCTGGGGTTTGTAGTTTACTGAGGCCAAAGAGCTCTCTAGCTGAGAATTCTAAATACCCCTCCCTAAACTACAAACCTCAGGATTCCATAGGATGCTGAAAGTGGAATAAGAGCATTATAACTGTGTAGCGCGGAAATCAACTAAGGCCAGGCTTAGAAGGAATGTTTGAGATGAAACAATTGCTACTTCTTCCCCATATTTGCCACCTGAGGCTGTTAACAGGCCATACACTCCCATGATTTTATATGTTTTAATTGGCAAATATTAGTTGGCATAAATACAAATTATATCCTGCTGTGGCTGTATAGCCATTCTGATCAAGAGGAAAAGTTGGCCGAACATGTGCATTGCAAAACCAGTTCAGGAAAGACCTTGAGACATAGCCAGGTAGTAGTCAGGAAATCATCAAGAAACTCCAGAGATAATGAACTTACAGTTAGCCTTCAATGGCTCAACTTTTAGAGACAATAGCATCTATGATGTTCCCACGAGATGGCTGTCTTAGCCCCTCTTCCTGTGACCAATACACTTACCTTTTGTCTCCCCACCTGTCCAGCTATCAAGGAGCTATCAAAACTCCCATTAGCCTTTTGTCACCTAAGAGTAAGACCATTAGTTTATTCTGGATCCCATTGTCCACTCTTCAGACTCCGCTGTTCACTCTGCCAGTGAGCCATTAACACCTTCGTCCTCCAGGCAGAAAAAAGAATATTTAAACCCCAGTTTTGGGCTAGCCAACTCACAGTACACTGGTTGCTGGTCATTACTCTGCTCCTCTGATTTCCATTTGTGTACTGTCCTTGGACTTCTAGTCCAAGCCACATCACTCTTCACTTCTCTGCTGGATTGCTAACTTCCCTTTTCCTTCAGTTAGTTTTTTGTGATTATGTGACTCCTTGGATCTTGTGTGTGTGGTTGCAATTCCCCCAATAAAACAAATAAGCTTACTTTTGGATCTCTGGATGGATTTTCCCTGCACTAGTACCAGTAGACATAGGTGTAAAAGATCTCATAAGTTTACCCCCATCTCGAAGTCCTCCTCCATGAGCTAATAATATTCCCACTGTTTCATGGAGACACTGGCATTGTGGGTGGGCCACTGAGTCACCCATGTTTTGGAATAACAAGGCACTTGTTCTCCTCTGTATAAATTAACTTTTCACTTTACAAAATCTCCCTCTGATTTTTGAGCAACAAAACCCAAAATCAGTATTTGGAATAAAACAGATTTATGAAAAATACTAGGCATATATAACACGCTATGGACAACATACAGTTAACCGTGTTTAAACCCACCAGATAGTGAAATACAGAAAGGTTGAATAAACTTGAATTTGCTTTATATACAATGAGTCTGTAGGTATGAAAATAAAATAAGTGCAGTCCATAGGGTCACCACAGAATAGGTCCATGTGGATATACTTCCAAATTTCATCAAGCAGTTTCATAGAAGAACCTCCCAGATGGTTCATTCATAATTTGTCTTTTGCTTATGTGAGCAGGACAGTCTGAGTAGTCCCAAGGGCACCTGTGAAACTCTTCTCCATAGTCCTTGGAGTATGTTCAGTTTTGCAGAACAGATACAGAACCCACATCAGATCCTTCTTCATACAAGCTAAGTATTTCCAGTTTCCCCTTCTTAAAGAAAGAACCTATATTTGGATGAACAGTTCATTGACCAAGCTATGTTTAGGTGTAACATTTAAATGTTTCTGAACTATTCATCTGAATTTCACCTCCCCACCTCATGTGTGGCTAAAAATGGGGTAGGGTGAGGGGAAAATGGGAAGTAAATGTCAACTGCAAAGTTAAAGTAAGAGTTCTTGATTCCTCAAGAGGGAGCAAAGATTACACATTGCAACACCCATTCCCTGGCTTTTTCTTTTCCCATACAGGTGGGACAACTATAGTGCGTTCTATTGAATCCTAGTGTTTGGTAAGGCACTAGAGCTCTCTTGCTGAAAATTGTAAATGACACCCCCTCAACTGAAGTTCCCAAGATTCCATTGGGTGGAACTATCAGAGGGGTATCTAGCATAAACAGAGCCTAGGGCAAGCATGGAAGTTGTGCCCCTACCTCCAGGGCTGCTTCCTCCTGGTTCTCCTCCTTTGCCACTTCTGGCACTACTTTTTTGCATCCCCAGCACTGGTGCCTGGGGCACGTGTCCAACTTGCCTCACCCTAAATATGCCTCTGGGAACCATAGCAGCTAAATTGGAATCATAGCACTAAAACTCGGTAGTATGAAAGAATCTCAGAAGCATCAGCAGCCTCATTCCTTTCCTGGGATTTCAGGAGTACCTGAAACATCTGTAGGCAGGTAAGAGGGGAAAGAGTGAAAGAAAAATGCAAGATGAGAATTAAAGGAGGAATTGTCCCTTATATATAATGGGGATTTGATTTCCCTACTTGCCTAGCATCAGCAGACACCCACCTAACCCTTCCTAGGGCAGCTGATGAGTGCAAATGGCACTGGGATACAGAATATAATCCAGAACAGACTTACCACCAAACTGACATGGTGCTCACAGTGCTCAACTTCCCATTTCCCACGTTCTGTATTTCAGATAGTAGCAAACTATAAGACAAAAATATATTCCCAAAATAATAATTGCCCTCTTGTCTTCACATCAGCACAGGACAGACTACTGCAGAATAGTTTATACAGGTTTTCATGTGTGCTAAGAAATTGTTCAATACACAGTCATGGAGGGGATGGGCTCCTAAAGTAGTTGTGGAACTGGGGTATTACAGTACATCCTTACTTTGGTCACATAATGTTAGTGGGGGGATGTGCTTATTGACATCAACAGAGGGCTTCCCTAGTTTTCAAGTTTGGGTCCTGAAATCTCAAGACATTGGATGCTTCTGACTTGGCAACCCTTACAACAACTGAACTTGTTCAGAAGCAGAAGAAAAGTGCTCATCCATCTAGCATGCCTTTTTGTTTTAAGAAACAGCATTGTACTAACTATGAGAAGGAAGGGTAGGTTTCTATCCACATCATCCCGCTCTGTGATGTACTGCACTGAATCAAAAACTAGAAATAAAGAGAACAATTTGAACAGTTCCTTTGGAGCAGAGTCAGCCATGAAGAGCAGGCATGTCCCAAGGGGCTTGAGTTTTGGTTGAAAATGGAAAACAACAGTGTTATTTTCACTGCTACAGTGAAAGTTATGTGGGAGTTTGTGTTAGGGTTGCAAGGGGTTCTGCGCAGCACTCTATAATTCATTATTTACATGTAATTAAAAGGTCATGACTCTTGTGGCAGTCATGACACTCATGAGGATTAACACAATGTCAGAGTTCTTGGACAGCTCTGGTGCAGGTGTAGCTCCCCCATCCCCAGGTCCAACCACTCTATCTACTGTTAGAGTAGCCATTCAGTACCTCAGGGAAATTGGGGGGGACACTCAGGCAGTGGCTGACTGTGTTTCAGTAGCTTCCCACAGATTGACAAGGGTGTCCTCTGAGATCTCCAGAGGATTCTCAGTAGGTCCCAGATGAGGTCTTTTTTTCTTCCTGTGGGCCACTGCTAAAAATCAGCCAGCTGTTCTCTGGCTGTCTCCGAACTTCTCCCAAATACTAAATGACTGTGTATGTGCGCATGCATATGTGTGTGTGTGTGTGTGTGTGCTTGTCACAATAGTAGATATGCCCATTGAGTGGTCACGTGGGTCAATGTGGATGAAAGTGCTAGATATCTCCTTCTGTAAGAACCATTAAAAGACACACACAAGTATGCATATGTCAACAACAGGATTCCGGGTTCTGTTTGGCAGTAATGTTCCATGTTTTGTTCTGAAATGGTGCTACTCAACTCTGCTTTTGTTGAAGCCAGCTATATCACTTGCATATGGGTGGGGGCAGCAGGGAAATGCAAGTGACCTTACAATATTCTGTTGTGCCCATCCATCTTTGTCAAAAGTAAAGGTAGCTTCCAGTGACTGCTATAAATCACAACATTCTACCTGTCATAAATATTATACATTGTCCCTTGTTCCAGTCTTTCACACTTTCTGATGTCCTTCAGCATCCAGTGACTAAATCAGAGGTGGGCACTGAGGGGCAGGGGTCAGTTTTTGTTCTGCACACCTAAGGTGGCCTTTCTCCCAGTCTAAATCTTGGAGAAATATCTTGGATGGGATATGAACAATGGCGGGAAGGTCGCCATCATATACAAGCAGAGTAATCTTGTTATTGGTCATCTATTGGAGCTGCATGTAGGTCTAAGCAGGCAAACTATATTTTGAAATAAAATTGTCATGCCCTTTGAGCTGCATGAGTGGCTTCAGTAGAAGAACCTTGAGTCCTCTACCTGTGCTCACCTCCTTCCCCATGGAATCCCTGGCACTTTCTAGGCCTGCATTCAAAATTATATTTGATGCTTATTATATAAACACTGACCCCATAATGTAATATCATTTGTTTCCAATCTCGTGGATGCACTTTTATTTGTCACTCTGGCACCACTGACTAAAAAGGGCATGGCTGCAACAAAAGATTTAAGTGCATTCTCCCTCCTTCCAAGAGCATTTAAGGGTTCAATAGCCATTTTCTTTAAACAAGACTCCTTTCAAAATTTCATATTTTCTTTTTCTGACTGGCATTCAGCATTCCATATTCAGTATGATCAATATCCACTGGGCAACTTTTCCCCTTGGATCATTCAGTTTTAATTTTTTCTTTTTTCTTTTTACAAGGTATTTCTACAAGCATTCTGATATACTCCACTTGTTTCTCAGGGCAAAACATCACATGCTTATAACTATATACTTCAGTGCAGATTTTATGACCCACATATTGCTAACATAAGGCCCCTGATCTAGACTTGAATTCTTACGTAGGAACCAAGGGGACTTTAATCCTTTGCTTTGTGCTGTGATCCAGACTGGCACAAAAACATTATAGCTGTTACTAATTGAGGAGGAGGAGGAGGAGGAGGAGGAGGAGGAGGAGGAGGAAAGAGGAGGAGGTCATCTTATTCACTTCAGTAGATTTTTTTGTTTGCAAAATTCTAGATCCTAATTCAGATGAATGAAACTGATGCAAGCTCCCTCAGGCAGCAGATGTGAAGATGCAGCAAAAGCAAACCACACGTAAAGTCTTCTGTGCTCCCTAGCTATTTCCTCCTCTTGGGGAAAAGAACTGTTTGTCCTACAACCCCCAAACCGTTTTACCTTCTGTTTGTGGATTTATGCCATTACAGCTCCTTTCTTTTTAAATCATTGCAGAGGACATGATCATGTCCCAATTGCACAATGTCCTAAATAACCCATCCCCAAACTCACTTTGAAGCTCCCCAATAATGGTCATTTCTGTGTTGTCAGACAGCAAAGGGAACAGTGAAGAAGTATCCGTGGCTGGAATTGGGGTAAGGATGTCATCTGTCCGAACTTTCCAAGGATCCCTGAGCCCTCTGCTGGACCTGTCACAATGTTTGCATAGAATCATAGAGTTGGAAGAGGCCATCAAGTCCAACCCCCTGCTATGCAGGAACACACATCAAAGCACTCCCAAAAGATGACCATCCAGCCTCTGCTTAAAGACTCTACCACACTCTGAGGCAGCATATTCCACTGCTAGACAGTTCTGACCATCAGGAAGTTCTTCCTTAGGTTCAAGTGGAATCTCCTTTCCTGCAGCTTGAATCCATTGTTCCTTGTCATAGTCTCTGGAGCAGTGGAAAACAAACCCACTCCCTCCTCTACATGACATCCCTTCAAATATTTAAACATGGTTATCATGTCCCCTCTTAACCTTCTCTTCTACAGACAAAACATACCCAGCTCCCTAAGATGTTCCTCACAAGGGCATGGCTTCCACCATTTTGCTTGCCCTCCTCAAGACATGCTCTAGCTTGTCAATATCCTTCTTGAACGGAGATGCCCAGAATTGGACACAGTATTCCAGATGAGGTCTAACCAATGCCAAATATAGTGGTACCATTACCTCTCTTGATCTAGATACCATACTCCTATTGATGCAACCAAGAATCATGTTGGTTTTCTTGGCTGCCACATCATACTGCTGACTTATGTTCAGCTTGTGATTTACCAAGACTCCAAGATCCCTTTCACGTGTCCCCATCCTATATTTGTGAATTCCATTTTTTTTTTCTGCATAAGTGTAGGACCTTACATTTCTCTCTGTTGAAATTTATTTTGTTAGCTTTGGCTCAGCTCTCCAATCTGTTAAGGTCATTTTGAATTTTGATCCTGTCCTCTGGAGTATTAGCAACCCCTCCCAATTTGGTGTCATCTGCAAATTTGATCAGCATGCCCTCTACTCCTTCATCCAAGTCATTGATGAAGATGTTGAATAGCACTGGGCCCAGGACAGAACCCTGTGGCACCCCGCTAGTCACTTCTCTCCAGGATGAAGAGTGGCCATTGGTGGGCACCCTTTGGATTCGGTCTGTCAACCAATTACAAATCCACCTAACAGTAGCTCTGTCCAGCCTGCATTTTACCAGCTTCGTTGCAAGAATGTTACGGGAAACTTTGTCAAAGGCCTTACTGAAATCAAGATATGCCATGTCCACAGCACTCCCTTCATCTATTAAGCTTGTAACTCTATCATAAAAAGAGATAAGATTAGTCTGACATGACTTATTTTTGAGAAATCCATGTTGACTCTTAGTGATTACAGCATTGCTTTCTAAGTAATTATAAACTGATGGTTTAATGATCTGCTCTAGGATCTTTCCTGGTATTGATGTCAGGCTGACCAAGCAATAATTATTTGAGTCTTCTTTTTTCCCCTTTTTGAAGATGGGGACAACATTTGCCCTCGTCCAGTCTGCTGGGACTTCTCCTGTTCTCCAAGAGTTATCAAAGATTATTGCCAGTGGGTTCAGAAATGACTTCTGCCAGTTCTTAATATCCTTGAATGTAATTCATCTGGCCCTAGAGATTTGAATTCATCTAGTGTAGCCAGATATTCCTGCACTATTTCTCTACCTATTCTGTGCTGCATTCCCCCCACCTTCCTCACCTGCTCTCCCCCCCCCAGGTTGAGTACTTCTACCCTTTTGGGAGAAAACTAAGGCAAAGAAGGTGTTGAAGGTCTGTCTTCCCTCTGTTAGTTAGACCTCTGTTAGACCATCTTCTACAGGCAGTGACCCTATCATTTCCTTGTTTTTCCTTTTGCTGCGGACATATCTAAAAAAAGCCCTTTTTATTGTTTTTAATGTCTCTGGCAAGCCTGAGCTCATTCTGTCTTTAGCTTTTCTGACCTTCTCCCTACATATCCTAGTTATTTGTTTGAACTCCTCTTTGGTGATTTCACCATTCAATTGGGCTTTGTCCAGTTATACCAAAATAACTGGACAAAGCCCCATTGATCTCTATACTCTCTGATAATACAGAAATGGCTGTGTTATGGAGAACAGCTGAATTGCTTCCAAGGTGGGTGTGTCCAGCTATTTCAAAATAGCTGGACAATTATCCAATGATCTCTTTACTTCTGATACAGAAACGTCTGTGTTGTGGGAGAGAACTGTGCTGGTTCCAGGAGGAGTTGGGCAGGAAGACATATACAATGCACATATGTCTTCTGCGGCAGGATCCCAGCAGAGTATCTCTTTTTCTGCAGAGTGACTCAGAAAAGAGAAGTAGTGAACCCAAAAGATGGCTGCCAATAGCTGTTAAGAGAAGCCTTCATTTTCAGATCTTTGCTTAAGCAAAGAAAGTATGTTGTCATTTCAGGTCATTTCAGGTGGACAAAATGCTTTCATAATAAACAGTGTATTTATGGCGACTGGTTTGGATGATGTACAAGCACCTTTAATTACCTGAGCACTCTACTCCCATTTAATTGAAAAAAGGAGCCAGTCTTGTCATTTTCACTGACAGTTAAATTTATGTGGAATGATCCCTCTATTTTATGCATATTTCTGCTACAGTTAAGTTTCATTTGGTCTTATGAATAACCTCCTCTAGCAATTCAGCTTGAGTATGTTAAAAATGTCTGACATACTTTTAATGGAAATCTCTTGACTTCTCTCCTTCTGGAAAGAAACCTCCTTTCAAATTTACATTTCCTTGCCTGTATGAAATTGATTCTTTTCAGTTGTGCTTCCTTGGTAGAATTTGGAGGCAACCACAGAGTAATCTAAAGCAATAAGCTTATTAGAAGAGTAATGGCTTCTACAACTCAGGGGGAATGAGGACTCAAATGCCTTTAGCTGGTTTTCCTTCAAGGGGGCAGGGCTGGGACTGGGGCAGCTGTGGAGATGAGCTGTGGAGATGAGCTAGAAGATGAGCTTTCATGAAACACTCTGTGTATCTGTCCAGGGTTGCCAGATCACACACCCTGGACCTAAATTGCAGGGTCCATGTAACCTGACAGCTTCTTTTCAAAAAGCAGTTTTAGGAGGGATCAAGCTGGAGCTGAGAAACAGTGAACACAGACAGAGTTATAAACAAGGCCTTTCCTCAGTACACTGTTATAGTGCTATTATCCCGCTTTCAACATCCTATAAACAATTCTGGGATTTGCAGTTTAGGGAGGGGCCCTTGGAATTCTCAGCCAGAGAGCTCTTTGGCCTCAATAAACTACAAACTCCAGAATTCTACAGGATGTTGAAAGTGGAATAATAGCACTACAACAGGATAGTGGGGAAAGGCCCACGGTTACACATATTTGGACTCCTCCCAAAAATCGGACAAAGCAGCCTAATTATGTGCATTGGATCTGGAATGAGGCTGAATTGTGCACAAGAATTTTATAAGTGTTCCTTACAAAGTATTTCCTGAATAGTTCTCCCCACCACCAGATGAGCTTAAGAAGCAAGAAGTGAGTGTAATTTCTTCTCTCGTGTAGCTTCCAAGAGAAAAACAAAGCAATGCAGCACAGATATCTTTAATATGCCCACTTTTCAGCAGAAATATACACTTTTGCAAGGACCTGGCAACAGATATTGAATAAAATGAAAAATCCC
>CAOLHI010007005.1:0-20516 GCA_948474755.1 Ctenosaura bakeri
ATGGTCTCTCAGATAGACTGGACACAAGTCTCATAGAATTTACAGATTATAACTAAGGCCCTTTTCTCACGGGGTGCAGAAATCGTGCCGCTACGATCCAGGCGGGCTTTCCCTTAATCCCCACTAACACGGACTGAAATTTTAGGAGCGTTCTCACAGCTCCATAGAGAAAAGGCTTAGGCAGCATCAATGCATTCACACAATATTACCATGGCCACTCCCATAGGTGTCCTTTCCCCGCCCTGTCTGGCAGTGATTGGCTGTGCTCAATTTTTAAAAGAAACACTCTGAGCGTCATCACGGACGTCAGTACGCACGCGTGTCCCCTTACATCCTCCAACAAACCCCCCCCGTCCCGCGCCTTTCTTTGGAGCCGCCGTGGAGACATTTCCCCCCCTCTGTCTTTCTGCTTGCTTTCTGCTGTTTTGTGTATGGAGCACAAGCTGCTGACGAACATTGCTGGGGTGCTAGCCCCACTAATGACGGTCCTTTCAGCCTTGATAGCAGCACTGGAAAGCACTGGGGGCGGTCTTGTTGCTTCTGCTGGCCACGCCTAAATCCCTCCCTCTCTTGATCCCCTGCACGAATCAGTACGCACCGTCGCTTTTTCACAAAATGACGAGCACGGATTGGAGGAAAAAAACCACATTTCTTCTGGTTTTTTAAAAGTGCGCGCGAATGCTGGATGGTGGCTTCCCCGCGTGGATTGAGGTGAGAATCAAAAAAATTAAATGCGACCCGGTTCTCTCTAAGGTGAAAAAGGCCCCCGTTCGAGGTTGACCTGGGAAGATTTAATTACCCCGTGAGAAAAGGGCCTAACAGAACTTTTCAGGAACTAGATTGGAGGCCAGTGGAACTGTTTAAAGAAGGGAGTAACCTCCCCCAGTCAGCACTCTGACCATAGCATTTGCAGTAGCTGAAGTTTCCAAACATTCTTCAAAGGCAGATCATGTTACAGTAATCTAAACAGGAGACAGACATGTGTCACTGTGGCCATATCAGTCCTCTCCAGAAATGGATGCAACTGGTATATTAGCTTTAACTGGGAATTGCTGAATTCAGGACTACATCGAAACTGCAAGCCTGTGTCTTTGGGGGATTGTAACCACTGCACAGGTAAAATTCTTACAGAATTTCAACTGATCACTGGTGCTACTATTTTGTCTGAATTAAGCTTTAAGTTTGAAAGCACTTTATCTGAATGGACTGTTACAAAAATCTGTTGCCAGAATGAACATCCAGAAAGATTTTTAATACATAATCTTTATTGCAAAATTATCAAGAAATATACAAAAGAATAAAAAACACATCAGTATATCGAACCAACAAAAAATATACACAGAAAAGTAAAAATGTATATGAACATGGGGTGGGGAGAAAATATACAAAGAAACAAATATTGAATAACAAGAAACATTTTTGAAGAAGGAAACAAATAGTTCTGCCTACATGGTCCACTCCTTGGGGTAAATGCGGCAATTATTGATCCAAAAGTGATATTGTGCAACTGGAAAGTATAAAATCTGACCAACCTGTGGAGATAGACACACAAAGGAGGACAGGTTTGCAGTGACTATCAAAAATTCCTATAGAGTGAATACCTCTATAGGGCTAATACCTCAGCATTATGCAGAAGCCAGGATTTGGTTTCTGAACAGTTTTAGATTTGAGCAGTAATGGTTTGTGTTTTGTTTGTGTGCATGCAAAAGCTTGTGCACACATGCACCTCACCCCTCACCTTTGGTCCACAGAGATTTCAGAGAAGAAAATACTGAAGTGCAGTGGTTATTATGTGATGGGTAATCTTTATTAACATCTTTCCATCACTCTCTTAGGCCATTTTCAGATGAGGTCAGGACTTCATAGTCGCCTCGAATTCTTAGCCATCAGTCTGCACATTGTAGCATTGTAGCATCATAGTTACTTGTGCTTCTGCATGTTTTTATCTCCTAGCATGGTTCACTGTGATGAGAAACCGCTGTATCTGAAAACTGGAAAAACTCCAATGTAAATCTCCCAAACTGGTTCTGCTTTATTTTTTGCCTACATGCAGAAGTGTAACATCGATTCACAGTGCAGAAGTGGCTGGCTATGGGCATTCTCAGGCTGTCCCTTCCGTCATTTCCATCCATATCTCTCTCTGCCCATCAAAGGATAGGCTGCTGCCATTATTGTCTACATGCATTAAACGGACAGTAGGAAGAGAGTGGATCTGGTAATGGACCATTAAGATGTGTTATTTTTCCACTATCAAAGAACATACATATGTACGCACAAACATAGCAACACAGAAATGTGTTTAAAATGTTTTTTCAAAAAAAAACAAAAAAAAAAACAGACCAATCAGTGATGGTGGGTGAGGTGAGGGACAGGAATGGGAGTGGCCAGAAACTTGCTGTTGTGGATGGCTACTGCTGTTCTCTGCGGTAGTACGATGTAAATGGTGTGTGTGTGTGTGTGCACGCGCATGCGTGTGCATGCGTGCAAATAGCACAGTTTCTGAACTGGGGTATAAAACACCACTCTTGACATGTGGTGAACAGCTCCTTTTTTCTTGTGAGGAAATGGCCTTAATTGTGTTCATCTGTTTTCTGTACAGATCCCTCACTAGAGTCCTTTTCTGGCACAATGACAATAGAAATAAATCATTTCTGGGTTTTTTTTTGGATTAAAATTAATGAATGTTTTACAAAGGATAAGCCAGCTTAAGAGAGGAGGCCCTGTGTGCACCCCACAGTTAGCTCCAGACTTTTACACTTTCTTTTCCAGGTGTTCAAGGGCACCTGAAAATTTCCCCAGACTCATTGTCCCACATTATCATGTGTACATGTTAATCACCTGCTATGATTAATTTAGAATTTGAAGGATTTTTAAAAAAAAGCACACTAAGAGATCAGTTAAAAGCAATGAATTACTTACACATTTAATTTTTAAAGCTGTCATTACTTCTCTGTTATTTTGTCTTGTACTCTGAAGAAGTTGCTTTTATGTTTGAGGGCTGGCAGTTTCAGATATGTGAATTATGAAGTGCACATATTCTGCTAAATTCTGGAAGGTGCCTTCTTTTTTAAAAACAAAACAGTCTTGCATTATATAATACAATAGAGTTTGGAATGGCATCACATGGAAGACATATTGTCCAGCAACCTACATTCAAGATTGCAGGAGAGCATAGGGCAGAGTTTATCCAAGATTCTACACAGGTTTTACAAAGTCACTGCATTCAGGAATGACCTGATGGCTGGAAAGTGGCCAACCTAATGTCATTATTTAAGATAGGATCTGGGAACACTTCAGGAAATTACAGACCATTTAGTTTTGATTCCTTTGTAGCAGGGGGGAGAGGTCTTAAAAAGCATTTTAGGAGATTAAATGGAGACATTTAGAAAAGCACAGCTTGATTAAGGATAGCCAATGCAGTCTCAGGAATGAAGGGTCATGCTTCACTAACTTCTGGATTTCTTTAAGGGTTAGAATAACGAGGGAAATGAAGTAGATGCCATAGACTTTTTAAAAAAACAACTTTTCAGAGAGCATTAAAGAGTTTTACAATATTTGTGCTTTTAAAGACTATCTGTGTTGGACAGAGACGCATAAGGAATTGTATTCAAAAGGAATAATTTAGTACAAAAGTATGTTCATGTTTTTGAATAGGAGAATATAACATCAAGAATTAGCATTTATTTTAAGCAGTAATTACTGATTCATTAAATTAACTGTGAGAAATTTAAAGTACATATCATTTTATAAAAATACTACTGTAGCCAACTTTTCAGAGAGTTTAATCCAAGCCTTAATGCAATATACTACTTAACAGATAACCTCTTCTTAAGGAATTGTGCCCACAAAGAACATACTGGGTTGCAACTATTCATGCAGTGAAACTCAGTACATTCAAAGACTAATGTATTTACTAATATAAAAACACATGTAAAATAGCATAATTAAATTCGTACTGTCAGTTTATGGTTCCTATCCCAAACGCACTTACCTCAGAGTAAGTTCTATGGAATACACTAGGTTTCATAGAATCGTAGAGTTGTAAGAGACCACAGGGATCAGCGAGTCCAACCCCCTGCTATACAGGAACACACATCAAAGCATTCCCAACAGATGGTCATCCAGTCTCTGTTTAAAAACCTCCAAAGAAGGAGGCTCCACCATACTCCAAGGCAGCATATTCCACTGCTGGACAGCTCTGATGGACAGGAAGTTCTTCCTGAGGTTCAGGTGGAATCTCCTTTCCTGCAGCTTGAATCCATTGCTCCATGTCCTAGTCCCTGGAGCAGTGGAGAACAAGCCCACCCCCTCCTCAACATGACATCCCTTCAAATATTTAAACATGACTATCATGTCCCCTCTTAATCTTCTCTTCTACAGACGAAACATACCCACCGCCCTAAGCCATTCCTCATAGGCATGGCTTCCAGACCCTTCACCATTTTGGTCGCCCTCTTCTGGACATGTTCCAGCTTGTCGATATCCTTCTTGAATTGAGGTGCCCAGAACTGGACACTTTGAGACCCCTCCCTAAACTGCAAACCCCAAGATTCCATAGGATGTTGAAATTGGAATAATAGCACTATCACAGTCTAGTGCAGAAATGGCCTTAGTTTGAATTCAAAGAGCTCAGCAGTGGGGAAAGGACAGGAAGAGATAGAGCCTTATCCTTCCCAGAAGGCTCAGGCAAAAACAAACTGCTGCAGTCTGTCCTACTTTGTGTGATCTTCCTCATTATCTTTGCCATATTGACCACAATCTGATGTTGTTTGGGCACGTGTGCCTCTTCATTTGTGATGTTGAAGGATATAGGATTACTTCTGCACTTACACTGCATAGAAGTCAAGGTGTAGTGAAGTGATTATCCGTCCCCTCTCAAGAGATGGTTAATTGAGAGCAAAGAGTGTCTAAGTTTCTTACTTACTACTATGAATGCTGAGGTGGTGGTGGTGGTTGCCAAATGTTGTTTTAACAGTGAAGAGAAAAGGGTAGAATATTTTTTATTGTTTGTTTGTTGTTGTTGTGTACATTCCAAGTCATTTCTGATTTATGGCGATCCTAAGGTGAACCTATCACAGGGCTTTTTTGATAATACTTGTTCAGAGAAGGTTTGCCCTTGGCTTCCTCTGACGCTGAGAGGGTGTAATTTGACCAAAATCACTCAATGGGTTTCCATGGTTGAATGGGGATTCAAAACTTGGTCTCTCTGTATCCCAATGTTCAAACCACTATACCATGCTGGCTCTCTCTATTTAGCTTGATATTCCATTTTTTCTTTGAGGAGCTCAAGGCAGGATACATAGCTCTTTTTCCTCCTGAAAATCCTGTGAGCTAAGTTGGAGTAAAAGGCAGTGACTGCTCACAAATTAACCACTGAGTTTCATGGTTGAGTAGGAATTTCTACTAGGGTCTCACAAGTTCAAGTCCAGCACTCCGATCACTAGACCACGCTAGTTTCTTATATTTCCCCTCCCAGAACCCTGAAAAAATTAGCCAGACCAGAAGCAATCTGCTACATGTAACAAGTTTTTGGGAGGGCCTGAAGGTGTCTTAGACAAAACTTAAATGTGAATCAAAGAAATAGAGGGTTATGCTTGAAATACAGAGTAAACTCTGAGTTTACTGTACATATGATAGCTTTTAAAAACAAAGTGTATGATTGTATATGATTGTGCTCTTGGTGAAAGAAAATCTGAGCTGGTCCCTCTTTCACTGTTCACCTAATGAAAATTACTGTGCATTACGTAGCAGATATAATTTGTACAGCAATGAATTCTGATCCCTAAATATCCTTTAGCATAACCTGTACTGTGTAGGTACTCAAAATATAGCTTGAGTTGGGGGCGGGAGAGGTATAGAAAGAGTTTCATGGTATCACAGCAATGTTAGAAATTATGGTTCAAATCACACACAAAAAACAATATTTGTTATAAATATATCCACCAGTATATTATAGCAATTTTAAGATCATACAATGTAACTGTATTACAGTCTGTACAGTTATTTGCCTCTTCTGATGCTCAGCAAAGTCTTTGTATAGATTTCTAATGCAATAGTCTCTTGCCTGTCCACTCTGAAAATCAAGTATCATAATAATAGTTATAATAAAATATGATGTTACAAAGTAAACACAGATTACTAGAAAAGATATGTCTGCAGATGTAGTTTTATAGGAGCACCTGTACTGTTGTGTCATGAAGTATTCAAATCTATGATAACTTAATTCCTTACACAAATCTTACATTAATGCTGCCATACTTTTATGCTGGAAATGAAGCTTTGTGTGTATTTTGAAACCAGTTAAGCTCATTCATATCTACTTCAAAACATAAAATGCCACAATAAAAAGTAAAAGACAGAAAAATCATGGTGTTTTACAATAAATTGTAGATTATATCCAAAAGCTGTGTGTGCAGATGTAGTTTTATGGATGTTCCATAAGGGCCAGGAAGAGAATGTTGTTCCTTAAATGATTTGTGTATCAATTTTACTGCAGTTTTACTAGGCTGAATTTTAAACTTTTTACACTCATGGTACCATTTGTTTAAGACAGATGTTTCAAGGCACCTGATATTCTACACAGTGAAAGCTGTTCATTGAACTCAGTACTGTAATTTTGCCACATTCCCCTGAAAGGTAGCTGAAGGAATTGCTCATTTATAACACTGAAACGGGGGGAGGGATCTGAAAAGTGTAAAGATCATGAAATTGCTCACTTTCATCAGGAAGCCACACATTGAGCAAATACATTTTCTTTCAGCTTTGAAAAACTGCTACTGGCAACTGTGCTGACTCTAATACTAGAAAAGTAGCAAATGTGAAACAGAAAGAAGCAATACTCATGTTAGCTTCAGCAGCCCTTCTGTCATTTGGTAGGCGATCGATTGAGCTGGGTGCAAAACCTTAAAACATCAACACTCTAGGTAATTGAGGTACCCAATACACTGATTGCAAAACACAAAACTGCCCAGTCACCTGCTTGCCCTGGAATGGAGTATGAGATTGGTCTGTGAATTGCTTCATGCTAGGCAGCCTCAACTAATTTTGGCCACAGATAAAAATGGTAAAAGCAGAGTGGAAGAGAGCGTGGCCCCTCTTTCTTTCATTCCTTTGTAGCTTGGTTGTGCACAGGACCCATACTAGCTGGGTGGACAGCGTAGATGTACCTGTAGATGAAAGCTGCTGGAGGATCCTTGTTCCACAGGATCTCTTTGGATGTACCCACATGAGTGTCCCAGGTAACAGTCACACTTCATCCACTCACTCTTTACTGGATAGCTACATGAACCACATTGTCCTAGTGCTTGCCATGCAGTTCTTGTCTTTTTTTCAGACCACAAGAAATCCTTTTCTTTTGGTTGAAGAGGGGAAACAGTTGCACCATTTTTGAAAGTGTAGGTTGCTGTAGCACTACTTGTCAGTCTTTTTAAGAGGTGGAGTTTGGATATGTACTGTGATGAATGAGAAAATAGGCCTACATTGTTAGGCATGCATTTTTACGTTGGCAACCCATTCTCTAATACTTTTCCAGATAGGTCCATTTCTGCCCCATATTTTTAAATCATTTTTTAAAATTTGTACATATTCACACACACACAAATGCATAAAATTCTTGATGCAGTCACTTAATAGTTGTTCAACAAATATGTGCTTTAACCCACATTTCAAAGATATGTTTTTGAAAAAGAATACAGATATAGATGTAGAAATGACCAATTCTGGGCTCAGGTGACTTTTCCTGTACCATAGCTAACTGCCTTTAGTATGGACAAAACAAAAATCCCATACCTAACTTCCTTTGGTGTGGATGAATCATGATGGGGTATATACACACAAAAAATTATCATGTCCTCTGAATGATCAAGAATAAATTATAATTCAGCATATTGTATACAGAAGAGGATCACAGACTGAGCAGTGGTATGAGTTACCTGTATAGCAGCAGCATCTGTCTACTCTGCTTAGAGTGTAGGAGAAAGCTGCATTTCTCCACTCCATTTTCCTCTCCATTTTCTTAGCAGGAGGGTCTGAGATTATGAATCTGAGACACTGGTTCTCATTGCTTCAGGATGTTTGTCTTATTCTGTTCAATATGTACATGATGCTGCTGGGTAAGATCAAGCTGATGATATTCACCTCTGTCTCCCTTCTCTCTCACAGCCCAGTTTCTGCATCTTTGGTGCTTTGTAACTGGCAAATGTGAACAACTAGATGTGGATAATTAAAGCTGACTCCGTCTAAGAGTAGGTGCTGCTGACTGATAGGTAGCATGCATTCTGTCGTGGTCACAGAGACTTACAAAGCTAGCACCTCCCTAGATCTATCCTAAGGTTTGTCAGTGGCTGAATGGAATTTTCACTAAGACTGCAATTCTGTGTGTTCCTTCTGGGAGTAAACTGTACCGAAACTTAACAGGATTTAGTTGAGAGTAAATATGCATAGCACTGGGCTACGGCTTTGATGAGAAGACTGCAGCAATTTCTTTATAGCACAGACTTAAGATGCAGTCCTGTGCGCACACACTTGGGAGAAAGTCCAATTAAATCCAGTTAAACTTTCTCTTATGTAAAGTGAACAGGCATGCAAAACATTGTGCTGTTAGATGTGCTGTGGCTTGTAAACTTGAAGTTAAGTTATTGTCATATAATCTGTATAGATCAGTGGTTCTTAACTGGGGTCTAGGGATGACTGGGGGAGTCCACAGAGCCCTCACAGGGGATCCACAAAGTCCTCATGCTGGACACCACCAGCAACAATAGGGATGTGGCATAGGGGGTGGGATTACAGGTGCTGAAACTGCTTCCTCGTTTTCAAATAAGGGAGCAGTTTGGGTATGCGCACACATACCCCCTCTGTCGTGACCCTGACAAAAGAGACACAGCAGCAGATGTGCACACACCCAAACTATGACTCTGGAGAGTCATAGTTTGAATCCCCACTTGGTCATGGAAACCTGCTGGGTGACCTCAGGCAAGTCACATTCTCTCAGCCTCAGGCAAAGGCAACAAATCTTGCCAAGAAAAACCTTGTCATAGGTTTGCCTTAGGTTGATGTAAGTCAGTTTTCAACGGGGAGAGACACGATGGCTAGAAAGAACCTCCCCCTGTCAGTAGCACTTTGTTGTTTTGTGCCTTCAAGGCAGTTCTGAATTATGGCAAGCCTAAAGTAAACCTATCACAGGGTGTTTTTGGCAAAATTTGTTGAGAGGCAGTTTGTGTTTGCCTTCCTCTGAGGCTGAGAGAATGCAAGGTCATCCGGTGTCTGAGCAGAGATTTGAATCCTAGTCTCCAGAAGTCTTAAATAAACAAACAAACAAACAAACAAACATTTGAATATTTAAATATTGAGTTAAGTCTTGGGGGTCCTTGATAAAGAAAAGGTTAAGAACCGCTGGTATAAATCTTCCAATGATTTTCTCTAGCATGTTGCAACTCGTGGTGAACATGGGAGCTTACATTTCACAGCGTGCTGAGTCAGTTTCTTGAAGTCTAAACCAGCTGCCCTTAGTCTTTCAGGCACAATTCAGAAAGACTGATAACGGACTGAAGGCCAAATTCTATGTAACATGGGAGATCCATCATCAAATCTCTCAACCTCTTTTACTGATGCCATTTTCTCCAACTGACATCATCCTAGAGACTCTTATCCTGCTGGTAGAAAAAAGACAGATATTATATCTGTAATTTTTTCTTCCTCAGCTGGGAAAGAGTGCAATTCAATCAGGGAAATGGTACAGGAGGAAGGGGGGAGGAGAGAAACTTCTACAGTGTTACTTTTCCCTCAAATTAGTACTTTCTTGTAGCTGTTCTGAAGTAAAGAAACAGATGCTGTGAGTTCTGATCAAAAATCTCTGACATCTTTTGTAGTTTTACACTGAAATAATATGGGCCTTACTGCCATTTGATTATTTTCTAGCATAGTCTCTAACATTAATTAAGGACACTACAAGACTGAGGCAAAGCAAGGGTATTTTTGAAACATTTTGCAAAACCTTACCTGTTCCAGCACTTGTCCCTGACTGCAGGGCTTTTTGACTTAATTCAGAATGAGAGAAACACTTCCTGTTCACACTGTCAATACCATATACTGATTTTGATCTGTTCACACTAAATTAATCTACATGTAAACATTTAGCGCTGTCTTGCCTATTATTTCCTTTAACACTGAACATAGGTACTGAAAGCTTACAGGATTGGCAAAGAAAAAAGAAAAAAAAAAGGGAGGGTCTTGAACAAAGAGAAATCAGCATGGGGGCAGCAAAGTTTGCAGAAATACAAAGAAATTCTAAAAACTTTTATTCATTTTAGTTGTTTTTAAAAACAACATCCAAGCCAAATGTAAAATGAACATTAACCAAAACAAAAAAACAAAAACAAAACATGACCAATGTAAACTGGGCATGCCATCAAATGCTAAGTATACGTTTGAAAAGAAAAATGGTAAACTGGAACAATGTGGCCTGCTTGTAGAGAAAGTGTAACTGGCTGGCACCTTGAAGAGGGACACTCATGCCATACAAGAATATTCTGAAACATTTTGTTGCATGCCCAACTCATATTATTTAAGTATGACATCCAAACAAGAAGGCATTCATGAAAATTTTCTGCATTCCTCATGGTTGTAAATACACCAGATTTTTCATTTGAGTAGTTTCCAGAAGACCTGTACACCAATCTTGTTTTAGCTGGCATTTGGTAAATATTCGAAGTATATTATATGCCAGTGTATTCTATATCATATTGAAAGTGTGTGCTCAGGATCAGCCAACATAAAGTTCAACAGTGATACAGAAATGTTATAAGCTATCACTGAAGTTTCAAAAGATAGTAACATGGCTTTCACTTAGGCCATTTCCACACAAGGTCAATACATCGTAGTCACCTTGAATTCTTACCCTCTCATCTGCACATTGAACCATTTTAGTTTCATAGTTTTCCTCATGCTTCTGCATGTTTTCAGCTCCTAACATGGCTCACTGCAATGAGAGACTGCTGTATGTGGAAACTAGAAAAACTCTGATGCAAAGCTCCCACACTGGTTCTGCTTCATTTTCACCGACGTGCAGAACTGTAACATCGATTCACAGGGCAGAAGTAGCCAGCTAGGGACGTTCCTAGCTGGCCACTTCCTGTCATTTCTTCCCCATCTCAGCCTGTCAAAAGACAGGCTGCTGTCATACGGACAGCAGGAAAAGAGTGGATCTGGCAACTTTGCTTCTATAGGTTGTTGTGGGTTTTCTGGGCTTTGAGGCCGTGTTCTATTAGTATTTTCTCCTGACTTTTTGCCTGCATCTGTGGCTGGCATCTTTAGAGGATCTGGTGGCATGGAAGTGAGATAGAGTATATATATTTGTGTAGTCTGTGGGTGGGAGGAAGCAATTTGCATATGTTACAGTTGGCCTGTGTGATGGCCTATTGTTAAATGGGATATTCCCCAGGGTTGTATTGTTAGTCAGGGGATATGCAAAACAGTGCATTAAGTGCCTTAGCAATCTATTGTATTGTTCCTTGTAGAGGGACCTCCAGAGTCTGGGTGGTGTCCATTAGCATATTTTGAGTCTTAATTTTAGTGTTCTTCAGTATTGGTAGCCAAATTTTGTTTACTTTCTAAGTTTCTTCTTTCCTGTTGAAATTGTCCACATGTTTATGGATTTCAATGGCCTCTCTGTGTAGTCTGACATAGTAGTTGTCAGAACGGTCCAGAATTTCTGTGCGTTCAAAAAGCATTCTATGTCCAGGTTAGTTTATAACATGTTCTGCTACTGCTGAGTATTCTGGCTGGATCAGTCTGCCGTGTCTTTCATATTCTTTAATTCATGTTTGGATGTTGCATTTTGTAGTCTCTATGGCCCTTTCTGCATGTGGGAAAGCAACCGCGCAAAAACGGGACTCACCAGATTTCTTCAGCATCCGGGCAAGTCCGTTGGGATGAGGAGCAGTGCGAGCTCATCGCTCCGCACTGCTCTGGCATCCAGAATGGTAGCTTCCAGTTGGTGGAGGCTCTCTACCAACCGGAGAAGCTTGCCAGCCTAAAGCCCGCCCCCGGCAGATCTGCAGGCACGCACTAGTGCGCACCTGCAAATCTGCACCAGAGCGCAGCAATGGAGCGACACAGAGTTGCGCGCTCCGTGCTTTTTAAAAACCTCTTAAAAGAGGTTTTTAAAAAGCACGCTGCGCAACCAGTTCCAGTCGCTCCGAACCAAACTGAGGTGCGGAACTACAAAAAGTAGTCCGCCCCAGTCCACTCCATAGTGCAGAAGACCTCCGTTGGAGGTTGCTCTGCACCATTTTAATAGGCTGGTGCGGAAAGGGCCTATGTAGATCTGCCCACAACTGCAAGATATGCGATAAACTCCAGCAGAAGTTAGAGTATTTCTCTTGTCCTTTGCTGAACATAGCATTTGTTGAATTTTCTTGGTCGGACTGTAGATTGTTTGAAGGTTATGTTTCTTTTCTTTTTTTAATAATTTTATTACAATTTCCACATATAAAACAAACAATTGTCACTGTACTTTCAATGTCATATTACAACTGTCTTCCTTTCTCTCTGGATCACAATCATTATTGATATGTTACTTCATTACTATGTATCACAATAAATTGTTATTATACCTATGTTAGTTCCTGCTTTTCTATTGGAGGTTATGTTTCTTCATCAGTTTCCCTATATGATCAATGATCCCTTTGATGTATGGTAAAATCACGTTGCCTTTGGTTGGCTGCTTATCTTCACTTCTGTGGTTTTTTCTAATGTCTGAACTGAGGCTCTTCTAATGTCTGAACTGGAGTAACCATTGGCCTGTAGAGCCCAGTTAGATGATTCAGTTCATCTTTCAGGAGGCAGGGTTCACAGATTCTTTTTGCATACTCCACCAGAGTTTTTATTGTGTTCCTTTTTTGTCCTGGGTGATGGTTGGAGTATTTGTGTAGATATCTGTCAGTGTGTGTAGGTTTTCTGTAAACTGTATGGCCCAACTTTTGGTTAGGTTTGCGAAATGACTAGGACATCCAGAAATGATAGTCATCCTTCATTTTCTTTTTCCATGGTAAATTGGATGTTCAGGTGGATGTTGTTCAGATGGTCCAGAAACACAGTCAGTTCTTCTTCTCCGTGGCTCCAATTGGTGAGTGTCATCCACATAATGAAACCATTTAGTGGGCTTTTTTGGTGCAGTTTCCAAGGCTTGCTTTTCAAAGTGTTACATGTAAAAATTTGCTGTCGTGGGGCTGAGCAGGCTTCCCATGGCGACTCTGTCTCTTTGCTCATAGAACTCATTGTCCCACTGGAAGTAGCTTGTAGTGAAGCAATGTTGAAACAGGGCTGTGATGTCTTTGAGAAAAATCTGGTTGATGAGTGCAATGGTGTCCATTATGGGAACTTGGGTGAACAGAGAGACCACATCAAAGCCGATCAGTTTGTCTCTGGGTTTGAGTTTGAATTTGCTGATCTTTTCTATAAAGTGAGCTGAGTCCTTGATATGGTGGGAGGTTTGCCCAATATGAGTTTGTAATTGTGTGGCCAGGAACTTGGCCAAATCATCTGTGGGGGATCCAATGGCACTCACAATCGGTCAGAGTGAAATGGAGTCCTTGTGGATTTTTGGAAGTCCATAAAGTCTGGGTGGGAGAGCCTCAGATTTGCATAAGTGTTGGTGTATGTTTGGATGAATTGAGGAATTTTTGATCAAGATGTTGGTTTTCCTGGTGATTTTATTGGTCAGGTCCTGTTTCAGTTTTTTGTAAGTTGCAGGATCCAGGAGATCCTAATTTTTTTGGTTTGTATTGTTCTGTTTTCATGATTACTATGACATTGCATTTGTCCTCTGGGAGAACGATGATTTCTGAGTCAAAATTGAGATACTTAATGGCTTGTCTTTCTTGTTTTGTTATGTTGCTAGGTGGTGGTTTTGCCTTGTGTAGGATCTTTGCTGTTTCCTCCCTTATCTCATCCACTTCCTCCTCAGGGAGATGGTGAATGGCGGATTCAACATTAGTGATGATGTCTTCTACCGGGATTTTGGTGGTGATCACAGCAAAGCTGCTTCCTTGCCTCCAAACTTGCTAGGATGGATGTTTCTTCATCAGAAAGTTGCCACTCTGTCAGATTGATGATGGTCCGTGATGTGTCTAGTGAGGGTTTCAGCTGGTGCTTTTGGCATTTGCTGAATTTTGTTTCTGTCTTTCCATGTGGTTTGCCATGTCTTTCTCCATTTTTCTGTAGGTAAGGTTGTCAATCTTATCTCCATCTTGGATGCTCATTTTTTGACTAAGGTTGGTATGGAGGAATAGCAGCTCTTTGTCTATGTTTGCCAGTTCTTTGCAGGTTGTATGGATTCTCTCACGCAATAGTGCATGTTCTATTCAGTTATAGATGCGGTTAGCCTGTGGGGATTTTAAGGTTCTTTTTGTTGTGAGAAAGGATGGAATGGTTCTTGTGTCTCTGCAGTGTAGCAGAAAGGTTAAAGAACAGAGTAGGTGTGTTTTCCTGATCTGGAGTTTTTCCAACCTCCGGCTGTCTTGGAACAGTTTCTCCCCATAGAGATGTTTGGTGTAAACTACACAAGTATATATACTCTGACTCAGTTCCATGCCACCAGATCCTCTGAAGATGCCAGCCACAGATGCAGACGAAATGTCAGGAGAAAATACTAAAAGCACACGGCCTCAAAGCCTGGAAAACCCACAACAACCTATGGATTCCGACTGTGAAAGCTTTCAACTTTACAACTTTGTTCCTCTTTGAAGTTATAAAGTTGTAAATTAGCTTTGCGCTGCAGCCTGAAGGCTTCCTTTCATTTTGATGAAGTAGGGAACTATTTTGATAATTTAACTTGATAGCTTTAATTGACAACTTAAATTTGACAGTTTACTTTGAAAGACAAGTATTTTGTACAGCTTTGCCCACTTTTTTGTTAGATTATATATATATATATTTCCACGTTCTGGGTTGGTGACTTAATAATGTTGCTGCAATGAACTCAGCACCATGGATACGAGGAACAGACAAACTGGATCGTGCTGTAAATTGAAGATTTTGATGAGATCAGAGAAAAATAAAACTGACAGCTTTAATTGACAACTTAATTTGACAGTTTACAGACCAATCAGCGATGGCGGGGCAGGGTGAGGGAAGAGAATGGGAATGGCCAGAGACTTGCTATTGTGGATGCAGCAACTGCTGCTCTCTGGAGTAATTCGATGTAAATGGGGTGGGTGTGTGCAGACAGCACAGTTTCTGAATTGGAGTATAAAATACCGCTCTTGACACATGGTGAATGGCTCCTCCCCTCTTGTATGGAAATGACCTTACTGTCAAAAGAGAGATGGGCCTGCACAGTGTGATTGTTTTTCCACCCTTTGATGTAAAGGGTGTTATAAATAAATGTCATTATTGTGATGCTGATAAGGAATGGAAGAATCTAAGTTCAACACTCCTCCCTGTTTAACAGTGAAGTTCACTAGGTGACCTTCTGGTAGTTGTCACCTTTTAATCCAACCTAGATCCCAGACTTGTTAAGCAGAAAAAATGATGCATGGAGGAACAGAGTAACCATGAATACCACCTTGAGCACTCTAGGAGGAAGATGGGATATACATTTAATAAATAAATGTCTAGAAAGAAAGATGCTGTAGAAGCCCTGCTTGAGTCCAAATACCTGGGGATAGACTGCACTTAGACAGTGTTTTAAAAAAGATTTTTGCAATATCTTTAAAGAGGGAGAGGGATGCTGCTAAAACTTAATGTTGTGATGGAACATGGGTGTGTGCAAACAACAAGGGATGAGGCTACTATACATGTTTTCCAGTAGATATGGGGAAAATACGTCATAGCCTCACACTTTGCCCACACTCATGTTGCACAAGCTCACTGTTTTACTTAGTAGGACTGCCTGCTCCAAATCCAGGGGAAAGATAGGAAAGTATGATAGGCATACTTTTTCATAGAAGTCAACAAGTCTTTCAAGATGTCATCTGGAGCTGAAGAATGCTGTAGCCTTAAGGCATAAACAAGTTTGTCCTCTCCTCTCACCAATCTACAACTAATACATAACTAGGAAGAGGTATTGTGAATTTTAACACAAGTGTTTGTCACGTCTCTCTCCAAGTAGTTCTTGGCATCTGCCTTTGAGGTGTGGAAGATCTACAGCAATCTTCCACAAATAAAAGGAGATCTATAAGAAATGAAGATCTTCTACTACAGTCTCTTTAGATGTTAAGTGAGCTGGAACAGTCTTCAGACTTCTTTTCCAAACCAGCCCATCATCTAAAAGTATTTACATAAGACTCTCTGTATTATGTTCTAACCTTTGCAATGCTAGTATTAACTACTGACATCTGCCAAGTCTGACTAGCAAGTGCTTTACAGTGTCAATTCATGCAGAAGCAAAATGCATTTCTGAGTGCTGTGGAGTCCTTGTTATTGCTGAGGCGAAGTATCAACGTTCATATGACACCTAGCTGAAATTAGTACCCACATTCAAAGAAAAGCTTTTGTTATTTTTTCCCCCTGAGTATTATGTGGACTTTATTGAGATGACTGCATCTGACACCTGCTGTAATATAAATGCAGCTATAATTAGCCAACTGATGCTCACTGCAGTTTAGGTCGAATCCCTTCTGTGGGAATTATGCTTTAAAATATTCAGGACTCCAAGTGGCTCTCATTACATTTAATTTTTACTTAGAATTAGGTGGTCCAGGAAAAAAAATTAGGATTGTAATAGCCCCCCGCTGAATGCCACACAGCAAAGTGAAAACCCATAGATTCCCCCCTCCGTAAATTAAAAAAAAAAAATGAGAACAGCAGACTACACTACAGCCTTCAATTGAAGTCTGGCTTTGCTTAATTGTACTTTTTGCACTCATCAGTCTCTCCTCTTCAGAACAAGCTAGAAAAATTGCCTGAATAGCCAGAGAAAAGTTTCCCACAGTCACTGGCCACAGAAAAACACCATTGTCCTTCCTCACAGTTTGATGGACAACATTTCTATAAATGGGTAGTCAGTCTGTCAATGGCACCCTTGCTGAAAAGGCAAAAGAAGAGAACAGATTCTGCCAATATCTGACAAAGCATGTTAACACATAATCAGGCATTCACTAGCAGGCAGCTGCCCCCGGGACCTTCATAACACAGGTGCCTTTAAGCCATTTCCTATTCACAGATAAAGGAAACAAGTAGGCGATACCTGGGAAAGGAGCAGTCTATTATGGCCTGTCAGATGTCCATCTTTTTGGCTGCATGCATAAAAACAGAAAGGGCATAAAGGAAACCTCAAAACGAATAGCTAAGCTATAAAAACAGCATAGCATTCACAAAGCCCATCATAACTTCAACTTAATCTTTCCGCCATTCTGGACTCTCATCAGAGGGATAGTTCACACAATACTTTTTTAAGTATAGTCAGAGCACATGATCTGTACACTCTGCAGATAGTTCAATGTATGTCCAAATTGTATCTCACCTTCTCTTGGCTCATCTCTCAAAACAAACAAACAAATATACAGGGCAAGCCATGATCCAGAGACATTTGGAACCTTTAAGAGATCAGTTTTATGCATACCGGTGAACTGAAAATGTCAACTTCAGTGAATTTGGTAATACATATATAAAAAAAACTTGGCTGTGTTAAACATTTTAGTTATGCAGATGTTGGATTTGTCCATTCCTTTCTAAATTAACTAGGATCACTGAATTCATGGGAAAGCTTATTCCACTTAGCGCAAATGTTTGGACATTTTCTGTCCAGCTTAGATGTACAATTAATGAATCACAGTTGTGGGACATTTCAAAAGCAGTTTGCAATATGGCATGGAATCAGCTGTTCAAAGAAAAGTGGTTTGTAATGGAACTGCATAACATGAACTTTAGTAGTAGTTTGAATTTTGACCAATAGCTTCAATCCAAGGCAGAATTCATCAAGTAGAAGGCCTCAGGAGCCTCTTGTATCACATTATAAATAGCTTTTGAGATTGTTCCAAGTTTCAAAGTTGATTTGTACTTTGGCAATAGAACAACTATTTGGTTTGGGTCTGTACTATCTAAATTACTCTATCTCCTTATATACAAGCTGACTCAAGTTTTAAGACCTTTGGGGGAGAGCTTTCTCTCAGTCCTATCATTATCACAGACACATTTAGTGAGGACTTGATAGAGAGCCTTCTCAGTGGCTGTTCTTAGGCAGTGGAACTCACTTCCACAGGAGGTCTAATCAGCCTCCTTCCTGTTCTCGTTTCACCAGATGGCCAAGGCATTTCTATTTAGACAGGCCTTTGCCTTTTTTAATCACTCAGTTAAACAGTGCCTGAAAGTGATGTGTTGTTGTTGTCGTTGTTCTTGTTTTATCTTGTATGTTCTCAGCTATGTTTCAAATGTACTTTAAACTGTATTTAATGATGTGCTTTTACTAGAACTGTTTGCTTTTTAAACCTTTGAAATATAGATAACTTTTATTTTAGATTATTGTAAACTACCTTAGGTTCCATGGCAGAAGAAAGGCAGGTATGTATTGAATGAATGAATGAATGAATGAACAGAAGAATGAAAGATGGAGTTGCCAGCATATATTTAGCTCTCTGAATGACTATGGCAGACATATGAACAAATTAATACGAGTAACATGCAATAATAATGAGCTTTATCTTGAATATGTTTAGCTGTTAAGCTGCTTAGCTTCTTAGAAAATACTCCGGAACTGCAGCATAGAAGAGTAGCATACTTTTTCTATGATGGAAGTAATGGAAGCAATAAGAAACCTTAAGTATGATAAAGCTCCGGGCCCAGATGGTTTTACAGCAAGATATTATAAGACTCTACAACATGAGATTTCAATTCCATTGCAAAGTACAATAAATGAGATTATAAAAGAAGGAGTACCGGACACCTGTAGAGAGGCAATCGTGGTGCTAATTCCTAAAGAAGGCAGAGACTTAACAGATGTTAAAAATTATAGACCAATATCACTTTTGAATACTGACTATAAGATTTTTGCTTCAATCCTCGCAACGAGACTCAAAAAGACTTTGGCTGAACTTATTCATGATCAGAATGGTTTCATACCAAAAAGATGCTTAAGAAATAACATAAGAACAGTATTGAATATAACTGAATATTACAAAAAGCATAATGAGAAGAAAATGGCCATGATATTTGTCAATGCAGAGAAGGCCTTCGATATGATTAGCTGGCCATTTATGAAAACAGTAATGAAGCAAATGCAAGCTGGAGATATGATTTCTTTCATGGACTGAAGCAATATACAACCAACAAAGAGCTCGATTGGTCATCAATGGGGACAGAACTAAGCAGATTGAATTGAATAGAGGAACAAGATAGGGATGTCCTTTGTCCCCTCTGTTATTCATATTGACAATGGAGATATTAAATAACAATATAAGAGAAGACAATGCTATAAGAGGAGTCCAAATCAAGAAATATCAATATAAATTTAAAGCCTTTGCTGATGATTTGGTACTGTTTCTTGAAGATCCTAAGCGAAGCATACAAAATCTTATTGGAGTAATACAAGAATATGGAGAATTCTCAGGATTCAAGGTAAATAAAGAAAAAACAGCTTTGCTAATGAAAAACATGACAGATAAGGAGGAGAAGGAACTAGCACTTGCAACTGGATTTAATAAAGTACAAAAAGCAAAATATCTAGGTGTCTGGATAGCAAAAAGAAATAATGAGCCATTTCAAAATAATTATGAGAAAAAATGGAAAGAGATAATAAAAGACTTGGAAAGGTGAACTTGAAATTTTCTATGATGGGGAGAATAGCGGCTATTAAAATGAATGTATTTCCAAAGATGAATTTTTTGTTTCAAAATCTCCCCATAATAACAAACAGTAAACCCTTTATACAGTGGAAGAAGGACCTGACTAAATTTATATAGCAAGGGAAAAAACCAAGAATTAAATGGAACATCATGATGGACCAAATATTTCGAGGAGGAATGGAAGTACCAGACTTTCAATTATATTACAAAGCGGCAGCATTCACATGGCTAAAAGACTGGATTGACTTACAAGATACAGGAATGCTTGCACTGGAGGGAGCAGACTTGAGGATGGGATGGCATGCTTGTATGTTCTATGATAAAGCAAAAATTGATAAAGATTTTTCGCATCACTATATCAGAAAATCGCTTTTGAAGATATAGAATGAATATAAGAGTAAAAACATAAGGGGGTATCCCCTCAAGAAGCTTTCAATTAATACTGTAGATGATCACGACAGCTGGAATAGAATATGCCAAAATGTGGAAGTCTCAGCAAATACCCACAATTGAACAATGGTGGGGAACGTTTATTGAGAATAGAAATACAGATATTGTCTCTCAGAGATTAAAGGGGAAATTGGATGATCAGATAAAAGCAGAATGGCAAATTGTAATGGGTAATTTCTGGGAACTGCCAAGTGAGAATGTCTGAATTATTGTTTGAAATCAAAGAGGGATAACTGTAACATAACAGGAGTAGCGAGAGAAATGCAAGATCAAGCATGTAAGATGAAC
>CAOLHI010007006.1:0-14348 GCA_948474755.1 Ctenosaura bakeri
TGCAGCTTTTTCCTTGCAAAACCTCCTTCCCTGGAGTTTCTAGTATTTCCTTTGCACTAAAAGAAGCCAGTCCCCCCCAAATCCCTTCTCAGTTCCAGAATCCAAAGTACTCACAGTGTTTCTGTCCTCGCTTGCCAGTTTCAAACACTCTTCAGTTTTTTTCTCTTTCCTTTTCTGGGAAGCCATTTTCTGTAAAGCCTCTGCAAGTTTTCCTGGGGGCTGATTTTGGGTTCCCCAAAAAACCCCTTTCAAAATTCTTCTTTTGAGGTTCCTTTTCTGACTCCCCTGATGCCTGAAGGGTTCCACTGCCTACCCCAATTAGTGAGGTTGCAGCATTTTCACTGGATTCAGCAGAATCCATTTTTTACTGAAAGGTTTTAAAAGGGTTTGTAAAAAGCACAACCTCCTCCTTTGAAATCGGGGTTAAGGGTAAGGTAAGGTTAGGGTTAGGGTTAGGGTTGGGGAAAAGGGTTTTATTTTTCCCCGGGTTGGGGTTTTTCGGGTTCGGGTTCGGGTTCGGGTTAGGGTTAGGGTTAAAGAAATTTTTTTTTTTTTTTTAGGGTTAAGTAATTTTTTTAAAAATTTTAACATCCTACAAACACATTTGCCTATTACAAATTCAAAGTAAAAAATAGAATAACAAATTAACATTATTAAAACAACATTTCAAAATATTACAAATTTTACAAAATATTACGCTTTTTCAAAGAAAGTACCAAAACTTATTTGTTTTTATATACCTATATATATCTATATATATCCATAGATATCCATATATATATACATACACACATCCAGTTTTGTAAAAAAAAATCACACCTATCATTATACAAGTTTTACAAATTCCAGTAGAATTGTTTATTATTCCCAATTATTCCAAATCCTATTTCCCTATCAAACTTTCTCACATATTATGCTTTTATATTTATATAAAGAAGAGAAAACAATATTATGAAGATTACAATTAAAATTCCAACTATAATTAAGATAGAAATTAAAATAAGATTAAGATTAAAATTAAAATAAGATTTATAAAATTTTTAAAAATTTATTAAAATAGGGTTAGGGTTAGGGTTAGGGTTAGGGTTAGGGTTAGGGTTTTTGGGGTTGGGGTTTGGGGTTGGGGTTGGGGGTTTGGGGGTTTGGGGGTTTGGGGGTTTGGGGGTTGGGGTTTTCCGGGTTTCGGGTTAAAATTTTAAAATTCCGGGTCCCCAAACTTCTTCCCCCACACCCCTCCCTGGTACTATGTTCCATTCGGCACCTTTTCCTTCTTTCACTGTCTCGTGCTGTCTGTTCTCCGGTAGAGGTCCTGGGCCATGGTTACTCTTTCTGTTTTCCCCCTCTTCTCAGGTAGCGACTCCTCTCCCTTGCCTCTCAAGGGGCCCCTCAGGAGCCTCGTCTGTTCCCTGGACTAAGCTCTTTCTTTCCCCGTTCTGGCTACTTGTTGGGCCTTCTCAAAGTTTTTTAGCATCTTGCTGGTTGTAATAGGCCTGGGGACACCAAAAATAAGTGTGTCCCAATTCACCACAAAATTTGGGCCTTTTGATGCTGCTGTGACAGGCCACCGTGGGATGGCCCCTGGCGCCACAGCGGGAGCACAAAGGAGTGGTGCATAGACGCCTCTGGTGATCGTAAGACCCACAGTGGAAGCAAGCCTGGGTTGGCCGCTTTTCTGGTCCCCCCCTTTTCCCCCCCAAGGAAAAAATATTTGGGTATCTTTCCGTGCCTATATTCAGGGTCCTCGTTTTTAAAAGAAACCACACACCTATATTCTCCGGTCCAAAAAAACCCTGCTCGTCTTCCTTCTTATCAGGTCCCGACAAAATGGTACAAATTTAGACACCCACCGAGCTACATCCTGGGGGGATGGTGGTGGTTCTGAAACTTACGGTCAAGACCTTTGTACCCCCCCAAAAACCCGGGGCCCCATTTCGGTAAAACTTTGGGCTCAAACTCTACCTTTTTGCACTTCATCCAGAACTCTCTGTAGCCCTTTTTCAGAAGCTAAACAAACATCGATTTCCCTAGACCCTGGTTTTAAATTCACCCCCACAATATCCTTTTCTAGGGGCATCCAAAGTATCTCTAAGGACCTCTTTGAAATATAAGCCCTGGATCCTCTCTCCGGGTCTGACCCCAGATATCTGAAGCGCAAAAAACATAGCGCATTCTGGGAAATTCCTGACATCGGAAGCTTGATGAAAAAAACTGTCTAAATATTCCTCTTCCTCTTCTGTAAAACCTGAAATATTGGAGGGTCCAGCAGTGCCGGTGCCCCGCCCTGCTATGCTAGCATACGTCCTGTCTTTTCTTTGCTCCGGGTTTGCCACCAGTCCTCCCAGGGGGCAGCCCGGGCGGCAAAGCCGAAGCTCCACGAGGTGCCCCCCCTTGGGTGTCATCGCCACGTGTATGATCTCCCTCCCTCCCCCTTTCTGTGTCTGTCTGGCGGGGGGTTTTAGACTTACACTTTTCCCTTCGATGTCACATCAGTTTCAGAGCCCCATTCTAGGCCTTGTCGGAAAACGGTCGTTACCGGAGGCATCCGTATTTTCCCAATAGCCTCTTCGGCCGTGCCCCCGGCACCCTTTTCTCATCTCGGTCGTCAAAAGGGGGTTGTTCTGTTTTTCCCCTGGGGGAAAAAAACCCCCAAACCGGCAGCATCTTCCATTGGGGTCCCCGCACCCCCCCCCATCCTGACCAACCCCTTTTTCTTTGCTCTCCCACACCAAACCCGTTTCCACCCTCTCCAGCCACCAGTCCCACTTCCGTATCCACTCTTTCCCCAAGCTTGTTCTCGGTTTCTTGCTCACTCTAGCAAAAAACCTTCCTTTAAAGGTCGGAATCGCTGATGTCGCTCAAAGTCCCTCTAATCCTACATTTCCCACACCTTCCCGTCGTACATGGCTCCCCATCCTCTGCACCTCCCTCCTCCCTCCCCCGCCTCTCTCGGATCCTCACCGGTTGCGGGGGGCGGAACCGTACACACCCCCCCAGGTTGAAACTCAGGGCCTCACGTCCCGTAGGGCTCCTCTCGAGCTGCAACGCCGGGTCCGGTTTTTTCCCAAAGTTCTTCAACTTTTCCTTGATTTTCTCTTGTCTGGTTCCCTTAGCTTTTTCTTCCGTCAGATCAAAACCTGACTGCTTGGCAATCTTTCTCCCGCTGTCGTAAGCCCCCCCCGTGACCATTAGGAGCCACTCCATCCAGGCTTCTCTGCTCGCCATCTTGGACGTATTGTCCATTTGTGTCCCAAACCAAAGGAGTCTGGTTCTCTGGGCCACATTCCCAGGTCCTATGGATCTCTTGAAAGGTCTTCGTCAATTGGTCCTCCCTCAGCCAGTCCGGTAGAACGATGACAGACGTCTTGGGCCTCCTGCCCAGTAGCAAACGTTTCGACAATCTCCAAGGCTAAAGTCCTGGCGTAGGACACCTGCTCCTGAGACTGTTCCACCCGCAATCCTGACAGTCCCGATTTGAGCAAAGGAAAGCTTTTCCCTCTAGGATACCCCAAAGTTTATCTCTGCTGTTTTTTCTGAAACTGGGCAAGCGTTCTTTAAGCCCGGGAGGGCAATGTGTGCCACCGTGTAGCCCCAGAGTTTCACGTATCGTCTTGTAAAGTTTTTTGGGAAAAATTTAATTCGGCCCTTTTTTTTCCAAGGAGTGGGGGAGACATTCTGTCCAGGCTGCTGAGATCTGCCTTTCTCGGGAAAGGATTTTTTTTGGAACCTTCTGAAAGAGTTCCCTCCCGCTCTCCCCCTTCTCCCTCCTCCACGCTTTGGAAATCTGTGTCATATTGGCCAATTAAATAGCCCTTTTGGGACCTTTTTTCCCTGGGGAGAGAGCTTTTCCTCCTTCCACTGTTTTCCTCTTGGCTCTTTTCTTCTGGGATTCACCCCCGCCCTTCCTCCTCCATCTCCTCCTCCTCACTGCTGCTTTCCCCCGAGCTCTCGCTGCTGGGAGCAAAGAAGAAACGCCAGAGCACTCCATGCCACTCTCCCTTCGCTTTTGGAAGGAGGCCCCTCCAGTCTCTCCACTCCCTCGTTTCCCAGGTTCATTTGTAGGTTTTATTTTTTTAAAAGGGTACAGTCCCTGCCAGCTGCCCAGCACAAGCCTCCTTCTCTGCCTCCTCTGGATTCCGAGGCTGCGTGTGCTTTGTTTTGAATAGGCTCACAGGACACAGTTTTTCTTCTGAACAACTCCCTGGTTTAAGTGGGGAGCGATCTCTACTTGTATTCAAAGCCTCTTCAACTAGAAATTTTTCTACTGTGAGGCTTTTTTTCCCTTTGTCCCCTGTTTTTAATCTTTGTATTTTCTTTACTTTTCTCCTTTTTTTGTTTTTGAAAACAAATTGGTCTAAAAAAGTCCTTTCCTCTCTTTATAAACCTGCAGGTCTCTCTTAACTTCTTCATTCTGTTCATTGATGCTGGTTACAATATTTACAAGGGATTCATAGTCCTCTTGTCTTTTTCCCCCCACTGGCTTCCTCAACAGGCTCCTGCCATAGTCATTTAACTCCTGGAGGGCCTCTCTGATGGAATCCACCCCCAAGTATGCTTTTTTTTTGCTTTTTCTCTCAGATAAAAGTCCCTCTGCAAACATTCTGTGGCTTCCTCTGGTTCTGTGAAAACAGTGTCTAATTCAAACTCTTGGGTAGATTCCTCCAAGAGTCCTAAAAACTCCCCCAGTTTTTCTGTATTCAAACAATAAGTTTCTTTATATTGATTAAAGAAAAAGAAATCCTGCAGAAAGTTTTCAGCAGTAGCCAAACCCAGGGTTTTTCCTCCCCCCTCCTCAGGGCCTGTTTCCATGGTGACAGCAGGCTTTTGGGAAAACCCAGAGTTTACTTTCATTTTTTTGCTGGGCTGATTTTGTTTCTCTCCTAAATGGCTGCCTGCTTTTTTTTTTGCAGCACAAAGTCTTTTCCCTTTGGGGGATTTTTAATGTCTTCTTTTCCCTGGATATTTTCCTGGACCCCCAGAACCCCCTTTTTTAATCCTCCTTCCAGTAAGTTTGTGCTGCCCTTACAGGCAGTTTCTGTTTCTGCCATGGCTGCCACCCCCTGTTCTTTCAGAGCTGACTGAAGGAATTCCTCCCCCCCCTGCTTCTTTGCAGCTTTTTCCTTGCAAAACCTCCTTCCCTGGAGTTTCTTTTTCCTTGGCCCAAAAAAAGAAGCCAGTCTCACCCCAAATCCCTTCTCGTTCCAGAATCCCCCGTACTCACAGTGTCTCTGTCCTTGCTTGCCAGTCTGAAACACTCCTCAGTTTCTTTCTCTTTCCTTTCCTGGGCAGCCATTGCTGGCTGTACAGCCTCTGCAAGTTTTCCTGGGGGCTAGTTTAATCTCCCCCAAAACCCCCCTCAAAATTCTCCTTTTGAGGTTCCATGCTTGACTCCCCTGATGCCTAAAGGGTTCCACTGCCTACCCCAATTAGTGAGGTTGCAGCATTTTCACTGGATTCAGCAGAATCCACGTTTTTTCTGAAAGGGATTGAGGAGCTGTAAAAAGCCCAGCCTCCTCCTTTAAAACCAGGATTAGGTTTAGGTTTAGGTTTAGGTTTAGGTTAGGTTTAGGTTTAGGTTTGGGTTTTGGGTTTTGGGTTTTAAAAGGTTTAGGTTTAGGTTTAGGTTTGGGTTTTAGGTTTGGGTTTTAGGTTTAGGTTTGGGGTTTGGGGTTTAGGGTTAGGGTTAGGGTTAGGGTTAGGGTTAAGTAATTTTTTTTTTAGGGTTAAGTAATTTTATTAAAATTTTAACATCCTACAAACACATTTGCCTATTACAAATTCAAAGTAAAAAATAGAATAAGAAATTAACATTATTAAAACAACATTTCAAAATATTACAAATTTTACAAAATTTTTGGTTTTTAAAAGAAAGTACCAAAACTTATTTGTTTTTATATATCTATATATATCTATATATATCCATAGATATCCATATATATATACATACACACATCCAGATTTGTACAAAAATCACACCTATCATTATACAAGTTTTACAAATTCCAGTAGAATTATTTTTATTACCAATATTCCAAATCCTATTTCCCTATCAAACTTTCTCACATATTATGCTTTTATATTTATATAAAGAAGAGAAAACAATATTATGCAGATTACAATTAAAATTCCAACTATAATTAAGATAGAAATTAAAATAAGTTTAAAGTTTTAAAATTAAAATAAGATTTATAAAATTATTAAAATTATTAAAATAGTATAATATAATATAATCGCCAACCATTGTTTTGTTAGCATCCAAACCAGCACAGTCCACTCCATCAGAATTTATTCAGTCCAGTTCGATCTCCAATTCGATCTCCAAGCTCTCCGTCTCTCTGGCCCCCCCTGTCCCGGGGGTTTCATTTTTTCTAACTGGCTCCTCTCTACCTCCTCCGGAAAACCCGAAGGTGTAGTCTCACTCATATGGGATAGGTTTGGAGCGGTTGGGGGAAACGAGGGATGATGAAGCGGACACCGAGCCATCCGGGCCCAGGAGGGCGGGATGGAAGAGGGCAGGGGAGGGCATCAGGAGGTCCGGGGTAGGGAGGGGGTGGCAATGGAGGAGGGAAAAAGAGACCGGACTCGGCTCGGGAGGCCTCATCAATCTGCCATCAAATTCTTGCATACAAACTCCTACTTCTTCTGAAAGTAACGGCGGTGAAGCCACCGACTCCTCGCCAAATGTCTCCTCCCTCACAATCTCTCTCACCATCTCTTCAGGCGAGCCCTCAGGGCCCCCCCGACAGTAGCACCGCCTGTCCCTCTACTACTGACTCTCCACTTCCCACCACCTTTCCTTTTGCTTTCTTTTTCCCCACTTTCCTGGTCTACCACCTGATTCCTCGTCGTTCCATGCCTTTTGCTCCTCGGTCTCCTTTTGGGGTCCTTTTCCCCCTTTTCTCCCCCTGCTTGTTTAGGTTGTCTTTTCCCGCCCCCTCGACAGCCACCAACAATTCTCTATCACTGAATTCCTTCGTGACTGACCCAGTCTCTTCCTCAACTCTTCCCTCCTCTTCTGCAAGAACATAGAACCTATTATGACCCCTAACTGCCTCTTCACTCACTTTCTCCTTTCTCTGCGGGTCTCCATCTATTCTTCCCACACCCTTCCCCCCGGTACTATGTTTTCCAAATTTTTAATCTTTTCCTTCTTTCACTGTCTCGTGCTGTCTGTTCTCCAGTAGAGGTCCTGGGCCATGGTTACTTTTTTCCCTTTTCCCCCCCCCTTTCACAGATAGCAACTCCTCTCCCCCGCCTCTCAAGGTGTCCCCCAGGAGCCTCGCCTGTTCCTTTTGGGCTGAGCTCTTTCTTTCCCCGTTCTGGCTACTTGTTGGGCCTTCTCAAAGATTTTAGCATCTTGCTGGTTATAATAGGGCCCGGGGGCACCAAAAATAAGTGTGTCCCAATTCACCACAAAAATTTACCCGATGCTGCTGTGACAGGCCACCGTTGGATGGCCCCTGGCGCCACAGCGGGGGGCACAAACGAAGTGGTCCCTAAACGCCTCTGGGATCGTAAGACCCACAGTGGAAGCAAGCCTGAGGTTGGCCACTGTATCTGGTGATCCCCCTATCGGCCCCCCGGGAAAAAAAACTTGGGTATCTTTCCGTGCCTATATTCAGGGTCCTCATTCTTAAAAGAAACCACACACCTATTTCTCCTTTAATAACCCTCTTCGTCTTTTCCCCCTTGGGGCCCGACAAAATGGTTAAACCCTTTTAGACACCCACCGAGCTACATCCTAGGGGGGGATGGTGGTGGTTCTGAAACTTACGGTCAAGACCTTTGTATCCCCCCTAAACAGCGGGCCATCTTATTCGGTCAACAACTCTGGGCTCAAACGTTTACTGTTTTGCACTTCATCCAAACCCTGTAGACCTTTTCAGAAGCTAAACAAACATCGATTTCCCTAGACCCCCGGTAATTGAATCACCGCCACAATATCCTCTCTAGGGGCATCCAAAGTATTTTCTAAGGAGCCTCTTTGAAATATAAGCCCTGGATCCTCTCTCCGGGTCTGACCCCCGATATCTGAAGCGCAAAAAAACATAGCGCGTTCTAGGGTTCCTAACCCTTGCGCTTGATGAAAAAAACTGTCTAAATATTCCTCTTCCTCTTTTGGTCAAGCCTGAAATATTGGAGGGTCCAGCGGGGCCAAATGCCCCGCCCTGCTATGCTAGCATACGTCCTGTCTTTTCTTTGTTCCTGTGGGTTTCCCCCAGTCCTCCCACCGGGCAGTCCGGGCGGCAAAGCCGAAGGGTTTCCCCGAGGTGCCTCCCCCTTTGGGGGTCATCGCCACGTGTACCCTCCCCTCCCCCTCCTTTCTGTGTCTGTTGGCGGAGGGTTTAGACTTACACTTTTTTCCCCTTTTATGTCACATTAGTTTCAGAGTAAATTTTAGGCCTTGTCGGAAAACGGGCCATTTGGGGGCATCCGTATCTTCCAATAGCCTCTTTGGCCGTGCCCCCCGGGTCCCTAGTTCTCATCTCAGTCGTCAAAAGAGGGTTTTCTGTTCTCCCTGAGGGAAAGAAACACCCAAACCGGCAGCATCTTCCATTGAGGTCCCCACAGCCACCCCGTCCCGAGCGAGCCCTTCTCTTTGCTCTCCCACACCAATCCCATTTCCACCCTCTCCAGCCACCAGTCCCCCTTCCCGTATCCACTCTATCTCCCCAAGCTTGCTCCCGTCTCGGTTTCTTGCTCACTCTAGCAGAGACCCTCCGGGAAAAGGGCGGAATTTGCGATGTCGCTCAAAGTCCCCTCTAAGTCCTACATTTCCCACAGCTTCCCGTCGTACATGGCTCCCCCTCCTTTTCACCTCCCTCCTCCCTCTCGCCTTTCTCAGATCCTCACCGGTTGCTGGGGGCCCTAGCACACGCCCCCAGGTTGAAACTGGGCCTCAAGTGCCGCAGGGCTCCTCTCGAGCCGCAACGCCGGGGCCGGTTCTTTCCAGTTCCTCAACTTTTCCTTGGTTTTCTCTTTCTTTGGGTTTCCCCTTTGCTTTTTCTTCCGTCAGATCAAAACCTGACTGCTTGGCAATCTTTCTGCGCTGTCGTAAGTCTGCCGTGACCATTAAGAGCCACTCCATCCAGGCTTCTCTGCTCCCATCTTGGACGTATTGTCCATTTGTGTCCAAACCAAAGGAGTCTGGTTCTCTGGGCCACATTCCCAGGTCCTATGGATCTCTTGAAAGGTCTTCGTCAATTGGTCCTCCCTCAGCCAGCCCGGGAGAACAAAAACAGATGTCTTGGGCTTCCTGCCCAGTAGCAAAAGCTCCCAAAATCTCCAAGGCTAAAGTCCTGGCGTAGGACACCTGCTCCTGAGACTGTTCCACCCGCAATCCTGACAGCACCGATTTGAGCAAAGGAAAGCTCTTCTCTAGGATACCCCAAAGTTTATCTCTGCTGTACTTTCTGAAACTGGGCAAGCGTTTTTTTAAGCCCGGGAGGGCAATGTGTGCCACCGTGTAGCCCCAGAGTTTCAGCATATCGTACTTGTCAAAAAATCTTTGGGCAAAATAATTTTTGGCCCTTTTTTTCCAAGGAGTGTAGAGACATTCCGTCCAGGCTGCTGAGATCTGCCTTTCTTTGGGAAAGGATTGTGTTTCTGGGAAATTTTTGAAAGAGTTCCCTCCCGCTCTGCCCTTCTCCCTCCTCCACGCTTTGGAAATCTGTATCATATTGGCCAATTAAAAAGGTTCCTTTTTTGACCTTTTTTCCCCGGGGGGAGCGCTTTTCCTCCTTCCACTATTTTCCTCTTGGCTCTTTTCTTCTGGGATTCACCCCCCGCGCCTTCCTCCTCCATCTCCTCCTCCTCACTGCTGCTTTCCCCCGAGCTCTCGCTGCTAAACGAGCAAAGAAGAAACGCCAGAGCACTCCATGCCACTCTCCCTTCGCTCTTGGAAGGAGGGCCCCTCCAGTCCCTCCACTCCCTCCCTTCCCGATTCATTTATAAGTTTTATTGGGTTAAAGGGTACAGTCCCGCCCCGCTGCCCAGCACAAGCCTCCTTCTCTGCCTCCTCTGGATTGCGAGGCTGTGCGTGCTTTGCTTTGAATAGGTTCACAGGACACAGTTCTTCTTCTGAACAACTCCCTGGTTTAAGTGGGGCAAATTTTCTTTGTATTAAAAACCTCTTCAACTAGAAACTTTCTACTGCGCAGCTTTGGGTCCTGTCTCTTCTAATCTTTGGATTTTCTTTACTTTTCTCCTCTCTGTTTTTCAAAACAAATTGGTCTAATAAAAGTCCTTTCCTCTCTTTATAAACCTGCAGGCCTTTTTTAACTTCCTCATTCTGTTCCCTTTATGCTGGTTACAAATTTACAAAGGGGTTCATAGTCCTCTTGTCTTCTTTCGTCCACTGGCTTCCTCAACAGGCTCCTGCCATAATCATTTAACTCCTGGAGGGCCTCTCTGATGGAATCCACCCCCAAATTGTCTGTTTTGCATTTCTCTCAGATAAAAGTCCCTCTGCAAACATTCTGTGGCTTCCTCTTTGGGTTTTGTGAAAAAATTTTTTAATTCAAACTCTTGGGTAGATTCCTCCAAGAGTCCTAAAAACTCTCCCAGTTTTTCTGTATTTAAACAATAATTTTTTTTATTTGATTAAAGAAAAAGAAATCCTGCCCGAAAGTTTTCAGCAGTAGCCAAACCCAGGGTTTTTCCTCCCCCCCCTCTGGGCCTGTTTCCATGGTTACAGCAGGCTTTAGCAGCCCAGAGTTTACTTTTAGTTTTGCTGGCTGAGTTTGTTTTTTCTCCTAAATGGCTGCCCGCTTCTTTTTTCAGCACAAAGTCTGTTCCTTGGGGATTCTGAATGTCTTCTTTTTCCTGGATACTTCCTGGAGCCCAGAATCCCCTTTTTTAAACCTCCTTCCAGTAAGTTTGTGCTCCCCCTTTGGGGGCAGTTTCTCTTTTTGCCATGGCTGCCACGCCCTGTTCTTTCAGAGCTGACTGAAGGAATTCCTCCCTCCCTGCTTCTTTGCAGCTTTTTCCTTGCAAAACCTCCTTCCCTGGAGTTTCTAGTATTTCCTTTGACAAAAAAAGCCAGTCTCGCCCCAAAACCCTTCTCAGTTCCAGAATCCAAAAACTTTACAGTGTTTCTGTCCTCGCTTGCCAGTTTCAAACACTCTTCAGTTTCTTTCTCTTTCCTTTTTTGGGAAGCCATTGCTTGCTGTAAAGCCTCTGCAAGTTTTTCCCGGGGGCTGAGTTTGATTTGCCCCAAACCCCCTCAAAATTCTTCTTTTGAGGTTCCATTCTTAAATTCCCCTTTATGCCTGAAGGGTTCCACTGCCTACCCCAATTAGTGAGGTTCCCGCATTTTAAATGGATTCAGCAGAATCCACTATTTTTCTGAAAAGGTATTGAGGAGCTGTAAAAAGCACAACCTCCTCCTTTGAAATCAGGGTAAGGGTAAGGTAAAGGGGTTTGGGTTAGGGTTAGGGTTAGGGTTAGGGGGGGGTTTGGGTTCGGGTTCGGGTTCGGGTTCGGGTTCGGGGGGTTAAGGGGGGTTTTTAAGGGGAATTTTTTTTTTTTTTTAGGGTTAAGTAATTTTATTAAAATTTTAACATCCTACAAACACATTTGCCTATTACAAATTCAAAGTAAAAAATAGAATAACAAATTAACATTATTTAAAAAAACATTTCAAAATATTACAAATTTTACAAAATATTACGCTTTTTCAAAGAAAGTACCAAAACTTATTTGTTTTTATTACCTATATATATCTATATATATTCCCTAGATATCCATATATATATACATACACACATCCAGATTTGTACAAAAATCACACCTATCATTATACAAGTTTTACAAATTCCAGAGAATTGTTTATTTTACCAATATTCCAAATCCTATTTCCCTATAAAAAAATTTTCACATATTATGCTTTTATATTTATATAAAGAAGAGAAAACAATATTATGAAAATTACAATTAAAATTCCAACTATAATTAAGGAATTTGAAATTAAAATAAGATTAAGATTAAAATTAAAATAAGATTTATAAAATTATTAAAATTATTAAAAAAGGGTTAGGGTTAGGGTTAGGGTTAAGGGTTAGGGTTAGGGTTTGGGGTTGGGGTTTGGGGTTGGGGTTAGGGGTTGGGGGGGGGTTGGGGTTGGGGTTGGGGTTGGGGTTTTGGGGTTCCGGGTTCGGGTTAGGGTTAGGGTTTGGGTTCTTCCCTCTTTCCCCCACACCCCTCCCTGGTACTATGTTCCATTCGGCACCTTTTTTTTTCCCTTTTACTGTCTCGTGCTGTCTGTTCTCCGGTAGAGGTCCTGGGCCATGGTTACTCTCTCTGTTTTCCCGCCTCTTCTCAGGTAGCGACTCCTCTCCCTTGCCTCTCAAGGTTTTTCCCTCAGGAGCCTCGTCTGTTCCCCGGACTGAGCTCTTTCTTTCCCCGTTCTGGCTACTTGTTGGGCCTTCTCAAAGATTTTAGCATCTTGCTGGTTGTAATAGGCCTGGGGAAACCCAAAAAAAAGTGTGTCCCAATTCACCACAAAAGTTGCACCTGATGCTGCTGTGACCCCCCCGTCGGATGGCCCCTGGCGCCACGGGGACACAAAAAAGGGGTGGTGCATAGCGCCTCTGGTGATCGTAAGACCCACAGTGGAAGCAAGCCTGAGGTTGGCCGCTGTATTGGTGATCCCCCTATCGGCCCCCAGGAAAAAATACTTGGGTATCTTTCCGGGGCCTTATTCAGGGTCCTCGTTCTTAAAAGAAACCACACACCTATATTCTCCGGTCCAATAACCCTGCTCGTCTTCCTTCTTATCAGGTCCCGACAAAATGGTAGCATTTAGACACCCACCGAGCTACATCCTGAGCGGGGATGGTGGTGGTTTAAAATTTGGGTCAAGACCTTTGTTCCCCCCCTAAACAGCGGGACCATCTCATATTCGGTCAACAACTCTGGGCTCAAACTTCCCCGTTTTGCACTTCATCCAGAACTCTCTGTAGACCTTTTCAGAAGCTAAACAAACATCGATTTCCCTAGACCCTGGTAATTGAATCACCGCCACAATATCCTCTCTGGGGCATCCAAAGTTCTCTAAGGAGCCTCTTTGAAATTAAGCCCTGGATCCTCTCTCCGGGTCTGACCCCAGATACGAAGCGCACAACATAGCGCTTCTGGGGTTCCTGACATCGAGCTTATAAAAAAAACTGTCTAAATATTCCTCTTCCTCTTCGGTCAAGCCTGAAATATTGGGGGGGCCCAGCAGTGGTGCCCCGCCCTGCTATGCTAGCATACGTCCTTCTTTTCTTTTTTCCTGGGTTTGCCACCAGTCCTCCCACCGGGCAGTCCCGGGGGGCAAAGCAGAAGCTCCACGAGGTGCCTCCCCTTGGGTGTCATCGCCACGTGTACCCCCCCCCCTCCCTCTCCTTTCTGTGTCTGTCTGGCGGAGGGTTTTGACTTACACTTTTTTCCCTTTATGTCACATTAGTTTCAGAGTCCATTCTAGGCCTTGTCGGAAAACGGCCGTTCGGAGGCATCCGTTCTTCCAATAGCCTCTTTTGGCCGTGCCCCCGGCCCCATTCTCATCTGTGTCAAAAGGGGTTGTTCTGTTTTTCCCGAGGGAAAAAACACCCCAAAACCGGGAGCATCTTCCATTGGGTCCCCCAGCCCCCCTCCCGACAGCCCTTTCTTTGCTCTCCCCCACCAACCCTTTCCACCCTCTCCAGCCACCAGTCCCATTCTGTATCCACTCATCTCCCCAAACTTGCTCCCCTCTCGGTTTCTTGCTCACTCTAGCAAAACCCTCCGGTCAAGGTCGGAATCGCTGATGTCGCTCAAAGTCCCTCTAAGTCCCACATTTCCCCAGCTTTCCCCTCGACATGGCTCCCCCTCCTCTGACCTCCCTCCTCCCTCTCCCTTTCTGATCCTCACCGGTTGCTGGGGGCGGAACCGTAGCACACGCCCCCAGGTTGAAACTCAGGGCCTCAAGTCCGCAGGGTCCCTCAGCCGCAACGCCGGGTCCGGTTCTTCCAGTTCCTCAACTTTTCCTTGGTTTTCTCTTTCTGGTTCCCTTGCTTTTTCTTCCGTCAGATCAAAACCTGACTGCTTGGCAATCTTTCTGCGCTGTCGTAAGTCTGCCGTGACCATTAAGAGCCACTCCCTCCAGGCTTCTCTGCTCCCATCTTGGACGTATTGTCCATTTGGTCCAAACCAAAGGAGTCTGGTTCTTGGGCCCCATTCCCAGGTCCTATGGATCTCTTGAAAGGTCTTCGTCAAATTTGGGCCTCCCTCAGCCAGTCCGGGAGAACGATAAAAGATTTTTGGGCCCTGCCCAGTAGCAAACGCTCGACAATCTCCAAGGCAAAGTCCTGGCGTAGGACATCCCTAACCCA